>WURT03326491.1:0-24391 GCA_009936505.3 Holothuria glaberrima | reverse complement strand
TATATATATACTTGTTTCTCCTTATTCACACATTAAGATCATTGTGAATGAGTTTTATGTAGCTAGCAGTAACTTTGAATTATCTTTACAAGAAAATTAAACCAATGAGTTCAGCTTCTCATTCCAGACTGTAGGAATAGCTATGTAATGAAGAATGCAGCTTGAAATATTTTAAAAACTTAAACATTGCTGCCAGTAACATTCAAATAGTTTAGCATGGTCGTGTGCATAGTACTCTGCATAATACTGTGCATGGTGTTGTGTGTTGGTGCTGCATGTAGTGCGGTGTATGGTGCTGCATGCAGTGCTGTGTATGGTGCTGCATGTGGTGCTGTGCTTAGTGTTGTACATGGTAGTTTGTATGCTTACTGAACTCTTTCTTCTGTCTTATTTACAAGTTTGCATATTGATATACTTACTGAAAAATCTTACAAAATGATAGTATCAAGCCTTAGGGGGGGTATAGGAGGCTGGGGAAATGACTGGAATGTTCTCACATGTATGCCATTGTATGAACAAATGGACATCAACATGTGGGGATGGCCGTCCTCCTTCCTCCTATGTTTTGGAGGTCAAGGACAAAATCTGTCACTCCAACACTGTGATTTATGTAGGCAGTGACACACAGTGACAGGCAGTGCCTGTCAGTGAAGAATGTGTTTCAACAGTTTTGATGTATCAGTTTGAGATTTTTGGAATGTTGCTATGGTGACACTGAGGCATAGTTCTTATTATTACTGCATAGTCTGACGGTCAGCAATTTTATTATTGCCTACCACAATGTGCTAATGAGTGCTCACCCTAAGTAATGCTAGTACTATTTTCTTTGAAAGACATTTGTTGAGAGTTGGATGAGTTAACTTTGACAACAAAAAGTAGCAAGAATCAGAAAGTTTTTGTATTGTTACAATTTGCTGTCAGTACTTATACGTGTGGATTACAGCTTTTTGAAGAAGGACACCCAAGTTGGGCATTGCAAGTTACCTTACTATGTTGAATATTGGTTGTCCTAAAAAATATCGACATGTTTATAACCAGCAGTGGACAATGGCTTATGTGGGTTCATGGTATATCTGTTTGGTTTTGTTCCTTCTGATAGTATTCACACTGCAGCAACCATTTTGATACCTGTGATCCAAGCAAAGTTTCCTTTAACAGGGTATAACCAGTAAACACAGCTAATGTGGTATGCACACCAAACAGCTGTCTGTTATGGTTCATAGTTACTGTCATAATCTTTAGCTTTTGGTACCAGATGTTTAATTTAATAGAAAGAAAATCTTTGCTAGGGTCAAAGTTTGAACCATTATTAGGAAGGAGGATGTGACTCTGACAGGAAGTGACATCATTGTGTTAGCAAATTGACCACATAAAGCTGTGCCCATTCATCCCGTAAAAATGTTTGAAAAGCCAAAACAGATCTTCCACCCATAGGTCTGTTTGGCATGTGCATTATCATAATGACTATATTTATGTTTTAGTTCTTGGTGCTGTCCATATTGTCTTGTATTAATACAAAAAATAATAAAAGTTGATTTATATGAATATATAAGTTATATTATCTGTAAATAGCCTTTTTTCCAGTATAAACTAGTATTCTTCAACAGGTGTACAGCTTCAACTGTAGCCACATTTGTAAAGTAACTTTTCACAAAAATTAAAACATTTTTTGCTACTTTGATTATTAAAACAAGTGTAACTACTGACTATTACTGTAAATTCTTACTATTATCAAGAACTCCGTACAATTTGTACTTTCTGTAGATGGGTTTCACTATAAATCAGTCTCCTTTGCTGGGGGAGGGGTGAGGACTGGTGGAAGGGGCAAGGGGAAAAAGGCATGCGCAGTAGCCTGGAGAGTAGATAGAAATGCATGGAAAATGAGCAAATGGGAAGAAATTTATCTAGAACTCAAAAAATGTCGGCATTTGTAGGATGTTAATATTGGCCAGTTGGTACAACTTAAAGCAAATTAGAAAATTTTATGATTCCAAATAAACAGGCGTTCTTACAGTATTTATGAAAGAAAATTTCTTTGTGAAAATAAGCAGTGGAAGTGTCAACGTAAAGTATACCTAAAGTCTAGCATTACAAAAATAATATTTTAGAGGTTTGAAAATGATACTTGTTCATCCCACTCCCATTTTCATGGCTTGTTCCATTGCTAAGATGTAAAATATTCAAATTCATTCATTTAATTTGAAAAAGTCCATTGCACAATCATCTTTGATGTCCTTCTTGTACAGCTCACATTACCTGCTTTTGTTTCCAAGGTGCAGCAGGTTCCTACAAAACAAAAAAAAAAATTAAGACAGTAATTTGAGTATTACAAGAGTGACATCACAAATTATTGTGCAATGTACCATTTTTGATTGAGTGAATAAACCCCAACACTTTATATCTCAGTCCAGGAATGTCCTGTGAAAATAGGAGTTTGATTAATTGGATTCATGTTTTAAGCTGTGTAAGGTATATTCTTGAAATTTTAGACTTTAGGTATACTGTAATTTCCTGCCTTCTGTCATGTAAAGAGTTGCAGTGTATGCAGACTCTTCACACAGCTCATAAATGGCATATAATAGCATTCACAGGTATAATTTGTGTGAAATTTTTGTTTTACCGTATTCCTGTTCTCATCATTTGTTTTAAATTCTCAAGGTTAAGAGTAGGTATTTTTATTAACAGTGAAGGAAGATTAAAAAAGCTGACCAAAAAAAAACAAAAAAAACATACAGCTTTTGAAATATTTGGTAGTTACATTTTTACATTTACTCAAATGACAGGTTCAAGTACTACCAACTGGTTTATAATCATTCATCTAATGTGGAATTCCTGAGAGTAGAGATATTTTCTTCCAATTGTAATATAAATAAGGTGAAAGTTAAGTGGACAGTCTAATTGATGGAAGGTTTTGCAGTGGCGAAAGTTGTGTAATTAATGTATGCATAACTTTTTACTGTAATCATTTCATATGTATACAGTTTGAAAACTTTTTAAGAACTGATGTCATAGGGGGTAAAATTAATCCATTCAAAAGTTTGAGGTGTGTCTAATTGACTCGTAGCATTAGTTTTGTTGTTAACCCCATGTTGTAAAAACATTCTGATATATACAAGGCCAATTGGTCAATATACCATGTGGAATGACACTAACAGGTACGTTTTTGAAGAAACCCATTACATGAAATTGCCCTTGCCCAAATCGCCTACCACTGTACAGTGCAAAACCCGACCTCTGGTTGAAAGGTCAGGAGTTTACTTGATATTCGCACCTACAGATTATAGCCTAAAATTTTGAAAAATCAATGAAAATATTAGAAGACCTGGTAAGTGTCCCAGTGGCTATAATCAGTAGGTGCGAACATCAAGAAAAATCCCGACTTGTCTCCCAGAGGTCAGGTTTTGCACCGTTCAGTGGTAGGCGATTTGAGTAAGGGTGATATCACGTAATGCTAAGGAAATCAGTTTTTGATCAATGCGTAAGAAGAGCACTTGTAAATTAATTACTTTACATAACCTTGCACTCAATATACTTGATTTCATGGTCTTTGGCATTGCTTCACCCGTCCAGGCCCTATATGGCCATAGGTGCCAGTCATTGGTAGGACCCATTATGTATTAACAGGCAGGCCTGGATACATTCCAGCATCCGTCCAGTCTTCCCATAGAATGGGATGTCCACTTAGTATACACAGACTATACCCTGAAAGTAATTCTCCATGTATAGCTTAAAAAAAATTTCATATGAGTTCAAAAATGTTGAGCTTGTTGAAGAAGTAAGCAGGGATAATGTTGTACATGGTCAAAAATGCTCTGTTTATTTTAAGGATTAACATGTGTAAACTGATCTCAAAAATAATGACAAACTTAAAATATTGTTAAAGTAACTGTTGGTCAGAAAAAAGAATTACCTAAGAACCTATTTGAAGTATTGTGTTGAAAAAAATCTACATTTCCCTTCATTACTCCCTTTTGCTTGATAAATTTTGTAAAATCAGTATATGAAAGATTTGATAATGTCAACTACAAGGAACTAAAGTGAGTCAAATTGTCATCACTTCTAAGCTGTTGTAATTACCCATTATTTATACATCATTGAAGGCTTATTGTGAAATGAAACACTTGACACAGTGGTTCCTTGTGGATCTTAATAAAACTGTCTTACAAAAAAAATAAAAATAAAAAAACTACCAAGGCCTGTTAAAGGGAAATATTGCCTTTAAATGCACCAGCATGACATACAAAGGAAATTCCTTAAATCATTACTACTGTAAACCATTCAGTCTCACCAATAAACTCAAGCAATAGCTTTAATATCTCCTCAAAATGTGATGCATTACAAGAGAAACGGAAGTTGCATCATTTGAATTTTTGAAAGTTTGGGTGAACAAATTACTTTTGTGCCATAAATAACAGAATTACTTCCTGCAAGAGCCTTATTTCTTGAAATGAAAGCTACTGTACTGGCTTATTTTGAATTTTCTATCATTCTGTACCTATTAATACTGGATTAAAAAATATGTAAATTTTCAGTAAAATAAACGCAATATTTCCCTTTAAGTAAGCTGCACATTTTTTTACTGTTCACATTGCAAGTCTACTACACCCATTAATCAGCTTAGAGTTTCATGAGTTTGTATCATCATAACAGTAACACAACTAATCCTATATTGATATGGTTGTACTAAGGTATTGGACAACAATCATTTAACTTAATCACAATCACTGATAGGGTTGGTTCAATGGCTTTAAACCTTAAAACTGTCACAGGTTCCAGTCATGAAAACTGAGTTCCCATGTGAACTTAAAACTGGCCATTTAGCCATATGTCTTAGTTGTTGAGTCCGGCAGATTTGATTTTGTACCAATTTAAAAAAACAGCAGATTTACACATCAAGTTTATTTGCAGTGCACAAAGTCATACAGGCTATGGCTAGGCTTAAGATGAGAGACCTGTTGGCATGTCTGTCATTAATGCTCCCTGTGGTAGTGTTCTGACCATGATTAACATCAACAAGTATAAATGGAATTAACCATATTTTACAAAAGACACTTGACAAGTGACTCCTTTGGTCATCTTTCCAGTAAAATAGATTCAGTAGAATACATAACTGACAATGAGATAAGACCACTTCCTCATGCAACATTGGGTGGTCCATGTCTAGTTTATAAATTTGGTCACAGTCAGTCACCAAAGATAGCAACATATTTTAGCTGGTATAATTAACTCTGCTATAGGCACCATCCACGTAGCAAATAATTGAAGACTGGTAGCTAGTGTTTCAAGGTGAATTTTTCACTTGACTTTGTTCCCTTCAGTAAAGTAGTCAATTAATAATTTGAAAAGGTTGGTCACTTTCAACTTTGTTGAAGCAGTGAGTCACTCAGAAGAACCCCTTACATGCACTATGAAATTAGACTGAGGGTGCTTTGCTGGGGATCATGCTTGGATAAACGTCACTACAGACTTTGATGTTAAAGTGGCTGTCTCACTGCTGGGCCATCCAGCCATGTTAAAACTTGTATCCCTTTGAGAAAGTTCCCTTTTGTAGTAGTTTCAGTTTCTTATCTGTTAAGGGAGGTATCTTGCAGGACTTTTTCTCAAAAATCTTCCTTTTGTGGTTAACGGCATTCATATGATTAGACAAGTAGCTGTATAGTCTGATCAATAGGGTCTTTCATAAAAAAAAAAAAAAAAATACGTGGAAATATGTCCTCTTGGAAGGGTAGAGGTGCACCAGTACAATGTTACCTTCAAATTCTGTTCATGTGTGGTCCCAGGTGCATGGTTACATGTATTGTTTAATTTAAATCTTACATGAATGGATTTTTGACAAGCTGCGAGATGTATTCATAACTTCAGTATTGTGCTTGAGTAGTGTGTGAATGGAAGAGAACAGAGGACTGTGGGTAGGGGAGGGGATGGGAGAACAGAGGACTGTGGGTAGGGGAGGAGATGGGAGAACAGAGGAATGTGGGTCGGGGGAGGAGATGGGGAAGGGGAGGGAAATGAAAGTGAGAACACTTTGAAGAACCACACTAAACCTGATTTAAATATTTGATATGAAATAGTCACTTAAACACACTCCAGGCAAAAGCTGCAGTCTCTCCATGTGACTTCTGTGGGTCCATATATTGCTATGTGTGACACTTAATGGGAAATATTTGAACCTACATGTGTGACAGTTACATTTAATCCCCCTCCCCCCATCCCCATAGACATTAGAAAACAAATGGTTGTGTCTGTGGTATAGGGTCTCTTTAATCCTTGTTAATTGGCTTTTAGTCTCTGTTTCATATGCTTTTGTTCTTAGCTATTTCTATGATGGATGTTTCTATATATGTAACATTTGAGAGTATTCTTTGGATTTGTAATTTGCCAGTTTCATTCAGATTTGATCAATTTTAGTTCTGTAAAGCATACATAATAATTTGGGATTATAATCTTGTCCCTACCAATGTGAAGAAAATTACACTGACAGGTTTTCATTCAAAGAAAGTAGCCCTCCCTCTCCCCTACCTTCTGTCCCTAGCCCCATACATTCTCATGAGATAGTCTGAAGAATACTATGGTCCCACAATCCATTAGGAGACCCCATAGCTGGTTGCCTGCTTTACAATCAATGTCTTGCAAGTGCCTGCTTCCTTGAGGAATTTGCAAGGTGGGAGAGAGGTTGCATCCATGTAAAACCTCATCTATCTAACTAACTGCATCCACTGCACTCTATCATTATAAGTTGCTAGGCAACCATAGTTGGTTCCTAAAATGTTAGGAGGGATCCCAAGGAGTGAAGATGTTGTAAACAGGTGTTAATCCAAGTTTGTGCAATTATTGTAGAGACTGGCATCTATAATAACCAACCCTCTTAATCTGTGCAAGCAAATAGCCATCTTCTTGTGGGTTAAAGATCCTTGCTTTCCTTGGTTGTCATGGTTACTGCTGTTATTATTGAGATTACAAGATGTGTAATTGATTCAGTGTCAACTGATTGTAAGGTGGATGTTTCTCAATCACAGGTGGTTTTAAGCACCAGCTAAAGGGTGTTTGCAAGGTGGAGAGGGGGGTGGCTATGGGCCACACTGGCAGGACTTTCATAATGGAGCTGGAGTGGGATGAGACACAGGGTACCTCACGTATAGTTTGCAAGGGACACACTCTTTGTTATTAGAATGGATGAAAGTGACACAGCTAAGGCTAGTTTTTATCATGAGATGAAAACATACTTTCTTTATAAAAGGCATTATTGATTAATCTGTTTATAATATTAACAATTAAAATTGTGTCAGATGTGTAGACAAAATTAAAACATGAAAAGCTTAAATAAGAAACATTGTTACCATGGTTACATATTTAACTGATAAGCTCCTATGCTTGTGCCAAGGTTTAAAGTTTGTTTCTTTAGTCAATGAAAACCACAGATTGCATTCCATGCAGGAGCTTGTCCTCTAGCTGAACGTTGAAATTTTTGTCTTTTAATATAATCATATTAAAAGAAAACTTGTTTCTTAAAGTATACCTATATCTTAAATTACAAGAACATTGTGTTATTTTATTTGGTAAAGAAAGTGCATTGATCTTTTTCCCCTTCCTCCACCCTTCATGTTCATAGAAAATGTTGGAATTTATTCAGCAAACTTGAGAGAGTTGATTAAGTCAGTGATTTGTGATGCCCTTCTACTCTCATGACATACTTATATGACATTGTATATTGCAAGGTCATTGCTTACATCATTAAGAAAAGAGGATTGTATATTCAAGTCATATAACAATAAGGCAGTGGTCACGTTTTGGAACAAGGTGCAATGGTTTAGGAAACACAAAGTAAATCAAAGATGGTTATCTGATTAGTACAAGGTGGCCTTGCATCAAAATCTACACAGAGTAATTGCAAACATTAGAATTGATTGTAAAGAAATAAACTTTTTAAAGGAAAGTAACAAGATGTTCAAGAAGAAGAGTACATGAAATTACAATTGAAGGTCATGTTTCCATTGTGTCATATGATGTTTATTACTTGATAAACTTAAATGACACAGTGTTTTATTTCTGCTTGCATTTCACCTACAGTTTATCCCAAGCAGTATTGGAGATAGCCAGTCATTTTGAAATAAAAATGTTTTTCTTCTCAGAGCTGTGTTCTAACTTTTCAAGTTTAGAATGTTTGTTTGTTTAAGAAAAAGCCATTTTTTTCTAATTTTTTAGGATCCACTGCAGTAATGATGGTACTGATGATGGTCATAAAATACTGTATGGAGTTGACTATTATGATGTAATGTTATTATGCTTTATGAATATTCTGACTTCCTGGATGATGGGTTCGATTGCTGAATGTTCATATTCCAAAGATGAAATAGTAAAGGATTTGTAAAAGAGACTGTTGTGGCAAAGGTTCAGTCAGTAAAAGTCCTTTTTGTGGTGGAAATTGTATGGAAAAATTTATTCAAGCTGCTGGTCCCCACCCCGACCCCTGGCTATCGTGCCGCCATCATTTTAGAAACTTTATATAAACAAATATAAAGAATGCATATGCCATTAGCAAATAATTCTCACTCTGAGTTGAAGAAGAACATTTTATATGCAATTATGATTTATTGTAGTTGTTACTTTTGTAGAATTTAAGTTCAAGGTGTTGAAGCTTGTTGCAATAAGTGTGAACTCACTAGAACTAGAATTACGATTCCTGCTCACAAGTCTTCAGAAGAAGTGTGTACACATCATTTCCCTTTCCCTTTTAGAAAGTTAAAAACTTTGGCATAACAGTTATGATTAGATTCCTGGTTAATTTAAATGGGTTAGTCCTGGAAGAATGTTAATGTTTAATGAGTCCATGTATCCATGTGACACAAGAAACTTTTACAATAGTGGTTTATAGATATAGAGTGACAATCAGTTGAAAAGAAGATAGCAGGTTCTTTTTACTTTCAAGAGGTAAAGCTTTCACATAAATATTTTGTTCATCCAAATTTTCATCTTTCAAATGATGTAAGATTCATAACTCTTGTTAGCTACTGCCAGAGTTAATTCATGAGACCAGCTGCTGTGTGATTAAACAAATATCTGTATGTGATATGCAAGGTTGAAAGTTTGATGTAATTATTTCATGTCAAAATGAACTTTAAGTCCTATAAAACACTCTTCATTTCCTCCCCCACCCATCCCCACCCCAGCCTGACCCATCCACCCTATGCTTGTTCCACCCAACTCCTCCCAGCGATTTTGAACATAAAATAATTGGTATGTTGTGTCACATGCCCTCTTAAAAGCAGGAGCCAAATTTAGAGAGGCATGTAGGAGTGGCATAAATATACAAAGGTATGAATCCGTCAGCAGTATCCAACCCTTTTCTCTGTCCAGCACACATTTAACACCTGTATAGATTGCCATCCCCTACTCAATGATACCAAGCTGTGTCCAAATGTGAGAATGATTTTGTTTGCAGCACTCTAAGTCATCAAAAGGGATTAAATTATTACTGCTTTTCCTTCTAGCCATTAATTTACCATTAATAATAGGATTAAGTGTTGTGTGTATGCATTCATTATTCTGAAAGGGGTCCAGTCCCTCCTTCCCTCTCCCCCCTCTCTGCCCCTTATATTTCATTCTTCCTCTGGCTCAGTGAAAATCTTTCAAAGATTTGTTCAAAAGCAGCTTTTTCATGTGAAACACTTTTAATCAAATTTGTCTTTTTCCTATTTTTATCAATTTATTTATGGTCATTGTTACTTGTTTGATAAGTCAAAATGTTTTTGATCAGTTCAATCAAGTATTGCTCAAGTGTATGCATGCTTTGACAAAAAGAAAGAAATAATAAAAGTCTGTAAACTACATTGCTATGTCAGTACAGAGTCAAAAAAAAAAGTTTCAAAAATAAGAAAAATGTACAATCACTTCATTTTTGATGCATGTGTACGCATAACGCATATCAAGTGGTTGTGGAAAGAAACAAATAAAAAAATGTTGCTGAGATTGGAGTGTGTATTTTGTCATTTTTTTGCTCTTTAAATAATTGTAAATGAACAAGGACTTTATACATGTTTTTATTCAACTCTTGTATGAGGTACTCTGAGGTACTATTACATTTATTACATACAGTAATATTAGTAACAGATAGAATGACTTCAACTCCACACTGTTATCAGCAATGTAATGTAAATAAATGATATGGGAAGTAACATTACCTATAGAGGGGTTTCACTGTCATCACATGATCACACGTCTCTGGTTTTGAAGGGGGAGTGTCCAATGTGTAAACATGCTTATTAAGTGTATTTACAGGTGTCACAGTAGCATCTATGGTTATGCCGTACCCATGTGCTGTATGTTCGTTTGCTGCATCAGTGTTTTGCCCTTCACTGCCAGGCAATCTCAGTCTCATGAAGTCACATGAAATCCCTCTATGGAGCATACAAAGTTTAAACAATGCCATAGTATCTCATGCATATTCATATGCCTGCATGAGATAAAATAAGAGGAAATAGACTGAATTTGAGGAAGAAGAAACCACCTACACTGGAGACCAAAACTTGTAACAGTTTTGCAAACCACCCAGATGTATTCACCTATTGATTTTCCACTGAGTTTATATTCTGTTAGGGGGAGGGTGGAGGGGAGCAAGATAACATTATGAGTGCTTGATTGACATCTTTAATTTTTTCTTTTGGCAAGTCGGTGAAAGATCAAATTTTTCATGTGCTTACATGCATTTGTTGTTGTTTTTTTTTTTTCAATAATATGGCATTGTATAAAGTTTATATGTATTGTTTAAATAATGCATACTTGTCAACTCTCTGGTTGTACCGGGAGGTTCCCGGTTTTTTGGCCAATCTCACACCCTGAAACGGGACTTTTTCGGCCTATCTCAAACCCACATAAGCATACAGGACTCTTCAAATTTGGGGGGCAGAAAATTTTTGCCCGAATCTCAAAAAGTTACCCCAAGTCAAGGGTGTGGATCCATCTCTAAAGACGAGGGGGGATTTTGCCATATGTGAATCGCCGTCCTGGGGGAGGGGGTTTTAAGGGGAGTCCCCCTCCCCTTTGGAAAAATTTTGCTCATGTAAGGTGGGCTAGATGCAAAATGGTACTACATTTATTGCTAAATTTGAGTTGGATATATTTCAAAGAATTTCTATTTTTTTAGGAGATCTTTTCATCTTGCTTGTTTAAGCGAATTTTTTATTCAGTTCTTGGGGTAAATCAGAACCACACTGCGCCAAGTAAGTGAACAGTAAATTGTTAGACTACTATACCATTAGCAAGTTTACTCATATTTTATGAAATTTGGATATGGAAGTGATTAGGACTGTGCATGTCAGAGCCTTTTGAAAAGTCTGATAGAGGTGATACTGGCAAATAACTACATGCACGTGAAGCTCGCGAAAACTTTTGCACTTTTTTCGGGAATTCAATCAAAAATTCGGGAACTCAGTAGAAATTTGGGCAATCTTTTCACTTTTTCTTCATCTCTGCTGAAATTTCACCTATTCTCTGCCCGAATTTGGCCAATTTTTGCCTGAATTTTCGACCTCATAAAATTTTGGGGGCAGTCTGCCCCCCCCCCCGGGCCTCGTACGCCTATGCAAACCCAGTTGTTTGTATGCCCAGCTATATACACTTAATTCTTAACTTAATTTTTCGGTTTAGAAAATCCCAAATCTCCCTATTTCTGAGCAAGACAGGTTGACAGGTCTGATAATGATAAATCTGGTGTGAGCTCCTGCACCTCTTGGTGCTCTAGTTAATTGGAAATACCTGCATTTGTCCTTAACGCGTTAAACATTTAATGTTTTTCAATCAACATCAGATCAGGACCCTGGAGTGAGATTTTGCAAAGGTGACTTCATATGTCACTCTTGGGTAAAACACTTTAGCCTAAATGATTTGGAATTGCCCAACTGACCATTTTTATTAAGCCTATACCTTCAAAGGATTCTTTTGCCATACTTCAAAATTGCTAGCCATTACAGACTGTATGCTGTATGTTTGGTGGTGACCTGGCTTGAAGACATTACTTACACAGAACTAGAACCATTTGGTGATCATTTAGAAACCAAGTTTAATGTACTACATCATATAGTGGACATAGCAAGTAACAAAAATGACTTTCAAATTACATGTACTGATTTTAGATGTAATGAAATACCTGTTGAAAATATTTAAATATGTTAATTTATTCAAGTGTGACCAAGTCTGCACTGGTGTACAAGTCTGGGGCAGCTACAGCCCTCCAGGCTTCAGGGAAAAACAATTTTATCGGTCAGGTAATTAGACTGAAAAATTCAGACATTTTTCTCAGTCTGTAGAGGTCTTTCTTGAGCACAAATGTTGCAATTCCCACCCCTTTCAAAATAAGATACATTGTAAACCAATGCCTTTAGATTCTCGTGAAATTTTGTTTACCATCATTTGCAACAGATTCCTTTATTGAATCCTTTCTTTGGGGAGAACTCAACAGTATGCTGTAGGAAGGGAGGGGGAGGGAACATGAAGGGGGTGTGGCTTGTGCCTGGATACTACATACTATGATAGAAGAGTTTTTACGAACATGGAACACGCAAGATGAATTAATCACCAAACAATGGGCGCGCTAAGTGCGACGAAAAAAACGTTTGATTTGTAGTCTGTTGTTTTTCTCCATTTTTCATGTGATACGATTCATTACATCAAAGACTCCTAATTTCCCCAGCCAACTATGCCTTCTTTGGTCTGGGCCCAAGATGCACTCTAGTTTTTCATTTCTGTGAAAACACAGTTTAGGCTAAAGCATAATTTTGTGAGGAAGATGAAAGGTTGAGGGTGATTGTGTAAATCAATGAAATGTTACAATGGGTAGTTCTTACAGAGACATGGTTATGGGCATCATTCGTAAAAATATCAAGGAAACAATTTTCATTGAAGGCTGCATCTTCCTGGTGTGGCCGGCGAAGCCTATCCATTCTTGACCATTCCTAGTAAAAATTCTTGCGTTCCCAGGTATAATTTGAAATGTTAATGAAATATTTTTCTTATCATGATTGCAAATTTCAGATAGTGACTGTCGGTCAATTTGATGGTGGTGGTTGGTGGGGAAAGTAAACAGTAGGAGGGGTTGAAAAGGTATTATAGACCAATTTACTTTAGCACTGATCATGCAGGTAGTAATAACGAGGCATTTCCACAAAAGTTTTACTTCGGACGACATTACTAACGAGGCCTCTATTTCTATTGAATCGCGATTCCCTATACCTGTATACACGGGTAGGTTTTTCGATGTGTGCATGCAAAGACCATGCATGGTGAGTGAAATGACGTTCATTTAGTACTGTTGAGTGACCCTCATCAGTTATTTCAGAGCTTCGCATCATAAAAGTGTGGTAGAGGCCTAACACCAGTAGCGTAACTGGGGTGATAGAAGTGGGGGAGGGAGGGGGCAGGGATGAAAATAAGGTAAATGTACCGAGTACCGACAGCATATAGTGAATGTACCGACATTTTGGCAAAGGGTTATCACTTAACAAGTAACCATGCATTCGTACCCCCTCCCATCCACCTCTAATCTTGCATTATTTTCCGATGGTGCTTGGATTTACCGACATGGGGGCCAAGCGCCCTGATTAGGGGCAAGCTACTCTAAGCCCCGATGGAAGCAATAGGTTGCGAAATGATGCCGATCGAATATTATAAGGCGCGCGAAGCGCGCCGAAAAATGGGATTAAATTGCAAAAGATGTCATATTTTGTTTTCATTAAGAAAAGTTGAAAAAGTTTGGGTTTTTATTAAAAATTCTGCCCTTATTTATAGCAAACCAAGAAATTTGATGGTGCAACTGCATGGTCTTCTTCGGGGCGTACATTTTTCATCTGACCCATTTAGGCACCCAGACGAAACTGAAAAATCTTTTTCCTTACAACATATATTTGCCACGATGGTCAGGCTGAAGAATCTACCAAAAGATAGGAAAAAGAGGCTAGAATTTCGCAACGTTTAATTTTCGTGTTTCTATTGAATCACGACTACAATATTTGTGGAACCTTTAACTTTGAATAAATCCAGTATGTTGGAAATGGCAGGCGTTACAGCTAGATAGAACTGATGAAAGTTTTTTGAAGTTAAAGAAAGAATTGTTACAGAACTTACTGCCTACGGACCTGATAAAGAGCCATGTGGAATACTCTCTGAGCATATTAAACATACGTTATGCCTATTAAGTTCCACAGTCGGCGGATGCACCGACAAGATCAGCAAATGTACCGACAGACCATCCCAGGACGACAAGTGGGGGGCGACCGCCCCTTCCCCCTTACGTTACGCTACTGCCTAACACCCGTGCTTTGGGAGAAATTTAATTAAGGCACCTTACAAAGTTTTCAATAATAAATTTCCCCTTGCCCCCTACTACCTTTGAGCTCCGCCACTGTATTAATACTTGTAATGTAAATGTAACTAAAATTCTCCACGGAAACCGGAGGGGGGGGGGGTGAGGAGGGACTGGAAGATATGAATTGTTACATTTCATTCCATTGCTGATCAATAAGAAAAATTAGAACGCCAGGGACATGCCTGGGCGCCCCCTGTCCTCCCCGGGATCGAAGCCAGTGATATGGAGGGATCTTACAACAATCTAATAATCATGAGTATAGCAAATGCGTTATCATTTGTAGCATGATCTAAAAGATTGGAAGTAAGTTTCTGTCTTTATGATATTTTTTTTACGGAGCACTTCTACAATTATCGGTAAATGGCGAATGTTTATACTCTTACCAAAAAAAAAAAAAAAAAAAAGCAGACCACCACCTTTTGGATCACACGGCCCTCTCTAGCTCATTTCAAATTGGACGCGGATCGTCTGAATTTGTCATCGCTCATGTTAGTATCGCCATTTTGTGACTACAACACCGCTTCTAGGAAGCCCTATACCCGTCTGTCCCTATCCTTGGAGGGCGGGACATGTAACAGCCATGATATTTCTAAATAATGAGGATTTTTATGTGCACGTAATCAGTTCAAAGATTTGCCACAAAAATTTATAGCACTTTCATCGTAGTCACCTAAGTTACATTTACAAAAACTTAAGGTGAGGAGTCGTCACCTCTCCTTTTAGCCTAGACCCTTTTCTTGTACCCAACCAAACAAAAGAAGACTTTACTAGTTTTTTTCAAGATATGATCAGTTCGAAAAATTTTGCAAACAATAGCACCATGTTGCTTCTAAGGCCACTTTTAGATGGAAAAGTTTTATCAAAGGGGAGTGGACCACAGACCTTAGCCTCTCCCCCAGGACGGCACCCGAGCGAGGTGACAAAGGTTAGAAAGATCCCTCCGTGTGTACGCATGATTTACACTAACTCCATGGGTTTGTCTGAGGTGGGATTACGACATTATTTTCTGTTGTGTCCACAACCACCAACTTCTGGCAGCACAACTGCGGGTTACAGCTTACTGGAACTACACACACACACACCTACACCCCATTCTCTTTGTCTTCTTGCTCCCACTTTGAAAATCGTTGTGCCGCCACTGCATCGGTCATAATATCCCGTAGCGGTTTTAATGTTTTCTTATATTAACCCGTGCAATTTTCACCCGAATTAATTCCCAATGCCAATTACCGGGAAGATCTCCTGCGGACCACTCTTGCCCGCACAATTCCCACCGACGACAGTTTCCCCTCACCAATTCCCCACCAGAATATTCGAAATTATCACGGAACCGACTAGTGACGTCCAACTGCAAGGAAACTTGTGGCGCCTCTTCCCTTTAGAAGATTTCGTTGCTTGTCATCAATACCCCAAAAGTCACAAGACTAGTCCCTACTATTTAATTTGTTAACAAATTAATAGCTTGTAATAACAAATTAAACAAATTTATAATTTGCAATAACAAATTAATAATTTTTATTTCTGTGGCACTACTAGATTTCGGAAGATGCGCTCGAAGTGCACCTTGAAAGGTTTTGCAAAAATGTAAATGCATACTTTCAGCCTTTCACTTCATGCTACAAAGTTTAACCATAGGCGAATACTCATTATATAAACGATAAACCTAGACTGCTTTACAATCCCTGCCTCTTGATCAGGTCCGTAGCCAGACAAGGTACTGAAGGCAGGAAGGGGGCGAAAATTTTTTTAGGTCGGCCCAAATTTGCAAAAATGTATTAAGTCAATGGCAACTTGAAAACTTTCTAGGGGGCGAAAAAATTTCAATGGGGGCTTCGCCCTCATTTCCCCCTTGACTTCGGGCCTGCTCTTGATGCATTGATATAACTGAAGTTGGAGATATACGGCTAGTCCTCGGGAAAGTCTTTTAGTTCAAACGATTATTGCACTAATCATTGCTATGGGGTATGGAGTGCGAATCGCAACAAACGCGCTCGAAGCGCGCCGATTTTTTTTTAAATCATTTCCATGATGAACGTTGCATGCAGACCCTTCACCGAAATCATTTTTATTTCCTTAGCAAAATACTTCTAGAAAGTGATGAAGATACAGAAAAGATACTTAGCCACTCCACCTACAGAAATCTATACCTTGAAATTCTTTTTGGGTTCATCAAAAAAAAATCTGACAAGTTTTCTGAAACCGACTGGGGGTACGCACCCCGATGACCCTCCGTACCGGCGCCACTGCTGGTACAAATATTTTGCACAACCTTTTGCGGCAGGACGTAGGCCACATAGGCCTATTTTACTACCAAAATGCTAATTATTACATTTTGCCATCATGGCGTTACTCATGTTATACAGCTGAGTCTTCGTCCGAGCCCTTGGACGTAGGGTTTAGTACGTCCCCATACTATTCACCCCATTCGTATTAACAGATTAAGGAGTAACTAAGTAAGTAACAGCATTATGATCACGTTCAGTACGGTAACTAATTCGATCTGCCATTGATGTTTCGACCAATTGTTTCTGAAATTATAGCACATTTTATAGGTATAGTAAGTTGGACACATCTCACACAGTTTTTTGATTTTTTTTAAATTCCGCAAATTTAAGGCGATTTGAAAATTTTTGAAAAATTATGTCCTTCCATGCAATCTGGTTCCACATATATGCTACCTTAATTGAAGTAAAATTTGTGTTAAACAATTTCAGTTACTTATTTCAGGTACTAAAAAAAAAAAAAAAAAAAAAAAAAACATTTGTCATCAGGGGGGGGGGGGGGGGTTTTGGGGGATGGCCCAATGGCCATGCCCTAAATGCGCCACTGATGATGACGATGACGATGACGATGACGACGACGACGACGATGACGTAATAGTAATAACAAGAATGATAATAATATGAGTTAAACCGTTGAAAAACACTGGTGAATTACTGAATATATAGGTACTGGTGCATTTTTAATCAGAACTTTATTTTACAGCCCCCAGTCCCCACCTCTTCTGCCTATGAAACTGCCCCATTGCCGATTCTTTTTAGACAGTTTCAGAAGCGTTATTGTTTCCGAATGCAACTCGTGTACAAGCATCAAATTCCCTAACCTCAAATGCCCTTGCACCATAAGATCTACCGGCCATATTATTGGTACAAGACAACAGGCTCGTAGCCAGACAGGATACTGAAGGGACGAAATGTTTGGGGGCGAAAAATTTTCAAGGGGGGCCAAATGTGTCAAAGTGTATTAAGCCAATGGCAACTTGAAAACTTTTTAGGGGGCGAAAAAAATTTCAAGGGGGCTTCGCCCCCGAGGCCTTCCTTGACTACGTGCTTGCAAGAAAATTTTCTGTTTGAAGAAAAGATTGTCTAAATAGGCCTACGTCCAAAGTTACCTCAGAAAAAGTCGTCATACTAGTCCGACTCGCCCCCACTAACTAAACGCAGCCCGGCTATACAATGTACGTGAAGAATCAACCTAGTAAGCTCAATTGTGTAGTAAAACCACTTACACAACGAAAAGGCATAATTCACACTTTCAAAGTCGCACGTAACATTATATACCCAAAATTGTCATAAAATAAACGCCTATCACTTTTTTGCTGACTTGTTGGGAGCTCATTAATGAAATGAACTTATGTTCACAGAAAAGGTAGTCTTGTTTAGAGGGCGTACTCACAACTGCAGTATCAGAGCCGTATATTCTAAATATACGGCTCTGTGCAGTATCTATTTTTTTTTTTACTGGGTGTGGAGTCGGAGAATGCAGCTACTACCTGGACAGTAGAAGAAAGTTCGTCTAATGGAAAAAATAAAATAAAGAAGAAAGTTATGCTAAACTAATAAGACCCAGACATGCGTAAAGAGATAATCCTGTAATGATCTATGATGAGACTTACGGCTTTTCAGTTCTTTTGCCTTCTTAACAATTTACACTTCTTATCATTCTTGTAATTAGCAAAGGCCTCATTTATTTCTACTAATGTCCTGAAAATGGAAATAGAACAATCATTTGATGCTGAGGAAGTTATCGACATCTAAATAAGAAAGTTAAAAAACGACTGGTTATTGTTTTGTAAGAATAGATGCTGGTACTAGGAGTAATTGTAATGCCATATGCAAATGAGCAGACTAGTGACGAGTCTTGACTTTGCAGTTGAATTATGATCAATTTCGGTAAAATTGCGCATATTGTAAAGGTTTTTGTTTTCATTTTTTTATTCAATTTTGGTGGGGTTCAAAGGTCATGTGCGGTCAGGAGGGGTCAAATTGTGAAAACATCGTAAAAATGATGTAGTCAAGAAGTATAAATTTGAGGGATGAACCTCAGTGTTAGCAAGCACCCCCTTTGGGCAAGGAATCACTTATAGCCGTTAGGCTTTCTGGTTTACTTGGCGGTTCTATGAGTGCACGGTTCACACATTGGTCGTATTTATGGGCGCAGTTGGAGAAGGGATCTTGGGACTTGTGACTTGTGACTACTTAGCATTCAGTTCACCTTCATATCGCTGAATAAAGTAAGAAATAATAGAAAAATGAAAAGATGAAAAGGTTGTTGCTTAAGAAGCATTGTTGATCAAAACAGACTGTAGTCCTATTATCAATCTCATCAAATTCGTCAAGACACGGGGAACGAAATTGAAGGCTATCATATTATTGCTTTCTTTCAACTTTTCCAGATAAGGAAAAAGTGGAAAATTGTATTAGATTAGACCCTCTATCTGAGGATAACTTTGCCCTTTACATAGTATAACGAACCATTATCCCTTGCACGCGCGGGTTCAGTCCCGTATCCCATTCTTGCCTGGTTCTTGTTTGAGTGGTTCCTTTCAGGTCTTTAGGCTACTAGGTAGTATGACGGTTTACCTTCACAGCAGATGTTGATTATGTATGTCTGTCCACGTACATACTCTGGTATTGGAAGTGCAGAAAGTGTGGGTGTAGGAGCAATACACGTCCGCCGGGCGGGCAATAAGACGGTAGCCAGAGTTAGATTTTTTTGGCATTTTGTTGGTGGCCCCGTAAACCCTCGGGGCCCTTGGACATTGTCCACCCAGTCACCCGCTTGCTACGCCAGTGCTTGCAAGTTACCAAAAGTGGCATTTCCGGTAACATATGTCCGGCCCGTAGTGGAAGGAGGGGGCAATCTCTCCTCCTTGAGACGGTATGTTTCTTATTATCTTTCCATACCAAACGGAAAATTGTAGTAGTAATCGCTGTGGTGTCTGGTTTTCACTGATACCTGAAAAATGACACCAAATATCCGTTAAACTGTTATCTTCTGCTAGCTATAGTACTCATATCGCGCACCTATTCTAAAAGTGTCAGTTCTTCTACCGTTCTCACTACATGTACAGCAATTTGGATAGAACTTATGGTTCCATAGCCCCATATTGTTCCACATTGTTTCAAATGGTCAAAATACAATACCTCAATATTTTTGGTTTAAAAATACGACTTCAATAGCTAAACATTTTGGTTGACTGTAAAAGGTACTTTCCTGTCACTTCAATTCAAGTTTAACGTTACTCAAACGGTCTTTGCTGCTGCGAGTTGGCCGGTCCTTATTTCTCTCGCCGGTCTTTGACGCGCTTTGGCCGGTCTTTATATTCCAGCCGGTCTTTGCCGGGCTTTAATTCCTCCTCTATTACCTTTTGTGTCGGTGAAGTATTTGGGAGCTAAGCTTGACTCTAACCTCTCTAAGGACAGTATGTGTCAGGATGTTATAAATAAGGTAAATAGTATATTGTCATTACGGTATAGAAAAGGCAGATGCCTTGATTTTTTCTAGGAAGTTGCTGGTCAACTCGTTGAATTTATATGTCTTTGATTATGCCTGTTGCTCGTGGTTTGGGGGGCTTTCTACAAAATCTAAAAAGATGCTCCAGGTTTGCCAAAATAAAGTGCTGGATCTGTATCCTCGCACTTCTCTGAATTCTTTTTGAAAATGGATTGGCTTCCACTGAAAGACAGTTTCCTTCCTAAAATTAAGTCACTCCTATAGGATACTTCATGGCATGGCTCCCAAGTATTTATCTTCTGCTCTCATCTTTGTGCCCCACTCCTATAGTACTAGATCTAATCTCTCCTCTGTTTATGTTCCAAGATTCTCCACAAGTCAAGGCCTTTAAACTTTCAAATATACCAGTTGTATTTTATGGAACTCATATACCTATTAGAATTAAGAAATCACCTAGTCTTGGTGTTTTTAAAGCAGTGGCGTAGCCAGAATTATTTTAGTAGGGGCGCTAGGGGGAGGGGCTCGGGGGGGGGGCTTGACCATTTTATGGGAGGGCGCCTTGTTACTATCTAAGTGGAGCGCCACCATCGGTTGGCGCGCAGCGTACCACAAAATTTTAGCTAAAAAAGCCTCCTATATCGCCGGAAATGACGCTTCCCAAGCCTTGCAAGATGCTCTATAAAGTTTTCTTAACATCCTTTATTGTGAGAACTCATGTCTGATGCTATCATGAAATAGTTTACTGAAATAGGAAAAAAAAGTCTGGTAAGTCACTTTGAAAAATTTGGACTCATTGTTAGTTTGACGCTGGCATTGACACTTTTTCAGCAAATCTGCACAGTGACGTCGCGCAGAGGTTAGTGATGGGGTGCTATAGAAAATGAGGCTGTAAGTCCACCCCAGGAACACCCAGAAATCCGTTAATTGTGTATATTTCGCATCAAAAGTAGTTTACACTAGCTTTTACACCTTGTGTAGGTGATGTCCCGTGGAGGGGTCTAAGGGGAGGGGTGTCCCCCTCCCCTTTGAGAAATTTTTGCTCATTTAAGATGACTTAGACGCAAAATGGTGCTATCTTTAATAAATTTTCGAACCGATCATATATTGGAAAACTTTTGCAATTACTTGATTTCTTTCTTCTGATTGTGTTGTCTAAGTGGAGGAGTTACACCCCCTGAAAATTTTTTACCAAGTTAAGGTAACTTAGATGCAAAATGTCAAATCCTGCATTTAATTGGCCCATGCTTAGAAATTATCATTATTTTGTGATATTTTGGCTGTGGCATGATACTCGTAAAAAATGTTACCGCGTACGCTTCTTGTGCTATTATATTGCTCTAATATTTTCTATACTGATGCTAGGTCCCTGCAAAGGTCGAAGATGTACTTTTGTCGTAAAAGGGCTTAGAATGTATTATTACCAAAAAAAATTGTCATAAAATATGGAGCGACAAACGGCGCGAGAAGCGGCGCCGAAATTTTGCATTGAAAATCAGTAGGGTTCCTTTGTCTTTTCGAAAATATGAGATGGATTAAGGTTGAATTATTAATTAGCTGCACCAAAGATAATAATTTGAGTGAGGCAAAAGGTGAAAACGTATAGCTGACTTTTTCAAGGGCCTGAATCTCAGTGTGGGCGACAGGGGGCGCGAGGCTTTCATGGGGGCGAACGCCCCCAAGCCCCCCCCCCGGAGCTACGCGCCTGTTTTAAAGCATCCTTGAAAACATTTTCTTTTACTAAATTCAGGACGAAGAGACTTCTTTTTTTCAATCTATACTTTTGACTTTTTATTCTTTTAGTTTTTTATGTTTTAATAATTTTGTATGTTGTACTTGTTTATGACCACAGTGGAAATAGGCCTGCTGGGTAGAATTTTTTGTCATCCCTGCACTTTCTGTTTAAGTTTTGTTTCATCTTTTATCATTTGTAGGTTTCAGTTCAATTTTTTACTGTTTTATGTCGTTTTATATGGTTCTCTTTATGGATGTTTTGTCCTTTTACATGGCTTAAACTGCAAATAAATCTGATCAAATCAAATGGTCCGTACGGTGGGGACGGTGCCCATGGGCGGCGATCCTGGGGGATGGGATGGGGGATACGTACGCTATCATTCATCCCCCCCCCCCATCATGAACTCAACCCGGCAGATGCGGAAATCAGAAAACTTTACCTTTTTCTAGACTTTTTTATAATAGGCCTATTTTTTTTTCGAAAATACTTCTAACAGTTGTCATGGTATCACCTTGCAAAACCTGGAAAGGACCATTTCTAGTGATCTGGGGGTATTTTTGATCAAAATTTTCTTTGTACGCTCCGCGCCAACCGATGGTGGCGCTCCACTTAGATAGTGTCACTGACAATATCCCCCCCCCCCACTTTCAAAGACGGATCGCCGCCCATGACGGTGCCCGTTCCCCGCCCGGCTCCGGGCCTGCTTAACCCCCTCCCCTCAACTTCCGACGGCATATAGTGGTAGAGCATCCGCCTCTCACTGGGGAAGCCCGGGTTCGATTCCCTAGGTCGAATCATACCAAAGACTTTAAAAATGGAACCTTCTGCCGTTGTGCGTGATGCTCCGCAAAAGCAATGGAGTAAGGGAAAACAAGCCAGTGAGCCACAACTGGAAAAAAAAGCCGTGGCCGGCTCGACTTGAACCAATTGGTTGGAAACTGGGCCGTTAAACCTCATCTAACTAACCGACGGACATGCCACTTGTCTGTGAGGTTTGTCGACTTGTTTCAAGTCTCGAAAAGTATTACCGGTAGTTACAAAGAGATATACTGTATTGTGTGTATAGTTTACCGGCTATACACAGTGCACAAACCAAAGAAATATAGCTGTGGCACAACAGTCTACGCTTGTACATTGGTTGTAGCAATTGACGTACACTAAGTACATGTACACTTTACAAGCTCAGGAGCGCGAGATCGCAAGCCTCGTTCTTACGTACGGGATCGGAATACTGTACATGTTATTATTGTTTAGGGTAGGCCAAGTGTACTCTTGCTGTCTTGTACTATATACTGTGTGTGACACCTGACATTGTTGTAACGCCAAGTAACGTTACACTTACTGAATTGTTTATTTCCCAAAAATGTTGTCGATGGGTATGCCAGCTGCCGAGGAGATACAGTAGGATTCCAGGCTTATAATACAGCGAGCTATAGGTTTCCCGTACTATCTTCTTTACCTTGAATTAGGTTGACATTTCTTATCATAAAAATATTTTATTCAGCGTAGGCTAGGCCTAACGTTAATGTTGTGCATCATGTAGCCTAGGCCTAGGCGTACTCTTGCTGTGGCTACCGTCATTCCTAGGCTAAGTCTGTTAAGTTAGGGTTGTGAATGTGATTGTGAAGTTGTTCAAATATTACTGGTTAGCCTAAGCCTATATCATGTGTGTTAATGTAATTGCAACTGGGACAAGAATCAAATCAGTGAGTTGGATATGTAAGTTATAATTCTTGTGCACATGCTCACATTTCCCAAACTGTTGGCGGGACCTAGCCTAGCCTCTAGAGGCTAAACAAAATACACAGCCTAGGTAGGCCATAGGCCCTACCTAACGTTACAACACGTCTTCTAGAATTTGAGTTTTCTTGAGTTATTTGTTGAATCATCCAGTTTTAACCCATCACAAGTGTAAAGATAGTTCTTACGTGTGGTTTTGTGCAGTTGACTGCATAATATGAACTACATCTTGGGTGTAAAAATTGGTATTTTAACCTGCCAAAAAGTAGGATAGAGGCCCCTATTTTTGTGATTGTTGTAATGCAGTTTTTGTGCATTGTATTATACTTGTAGCCTGCATAGCCTACATGCAAATATTGCAGAAAGTACAGTGAGTACGGTGAACTGTGTGCACAGGGTAGCTTGAGTTAGTACTTTTCTTGGTGTCAAGATATTACTGTTTTGAAAACCAAAAATTTGTCAGATTTCCAAATACCTCCAACAAGTCAAATCCAATTAACTTCAAACTTCTCTTGATACTTAAACTTAAAAGAGGTTGTATATTGGGGTGACCATCGAACGCACACTTAAGAACTCTATCATACAACATTGATAGTGTACATTGTTATGCTAGGTGCACACTCGACGGGGCCCCTACAGTCGACGGGCACCCTAGTATATGTATATTTCGACCCTATCATTCATAGGCAGGGATGATTTTGTATTAGGCTACATGTCTTCATCTTCATCCAGTTGAGTGCTAACTTCAAGAACTGAAGACTCCTGCACTAGAGAGGCATAATGACTATGTGAGAACGTTAGTCTACCTGAAGTTGATGTTTAAACGC
>WURT03326380.1:4905-24392 GCA_009936505.3 Holothuria glaberrima | reverse complement strand
GTAACACCTTTTATCGAGAATTCTTCCACTACTGGACAATTTAAAACTAACTTGAAAACTCATATGTTTAATACTATGTCCTATTGACTGCCTTTCATGTAGTTTATAGTGTGCTGAGACTCCTTATGTAGGAGCTCTATACGTTAATTGTTATATTATTATTTTAAAGGGTAAAATTCGTAAGAACATTTTAATAGACAACATTTATACAATACAAACTCATATGAAAGTTCAAAGTTTCTCACGTGCAGGCAAAATTAAGAGACAATCTGAGGCAGAATCCTGGGCCTAGAGAGTATCCTGCAGAGCAAGGGTGGTTTGCTCTATCAGTCCTGACTATACTAAAACGTAAAGTATCTTATTCTTAATAGGGAAAAATAAATTTAGCCAATTTTGCAGGCTAGCTATGAGACAGCTTTTCTCTTTTCATAAATGAAATGAAGGCTGCATGTTCCTGCATGTGCGTCTGGATTTAGACATATTTCCACATTTTCTTCCAAATGACATTAAAATCAGCCTCAATACAGGACAGTACAAGTACAGTATACTGCTGTTTGAAGTCAAAGTACTTCTATGTGATATATCAGAACACTGTGAAGTTGTGTATAAAACCCATCTTATATCATATGTGATGCACCACAACAGACCAGATACAGGTATAAGTGCATGTTGGGCCTGTTGGCCGGCATGAAAATGAGCAGATTTTCAGTAAAATTTCTTCTTAATTCATCGCCACTTGGTCACACAAAAGTGGCATACAAAAGAGCTTGATATAAAATTAAAGGGGCATATTGAGTTGGTTCACAAAATTTATGATATTTTCACACCTGTTGATATTTACTCACATCTTGATGGTAAATGATCAAACTAAGAGATTCTGCACATCTGACACACCACTGAAATGGCAATGATAGGGTACTGTAATTAATGACTAAAATCATTTATTACACATTAGTGACTAGACACTTTTACTATTAGGTACTAATCATATGCAATCCAACCCTGTCCACAAAAACTACAATTTCTCACATTTTTGGAAACTATAGGAAGTGATACATGAGAAATGAGGCTAATTAGAAACATTGTCATGCAATGAATCCCTTCAAACTCGTCACAAAATAATTGATATTAACTCAATGAGGCCCTTTAAAACTTTTAATTTTGCACTTTTCATTGATACTGCAAATTCAATATGACCTTTGGCCACTGTGAAACCTAATATGCCCTGGTTACTGCTTTGCATACCAAAAACTAAGGTAGCTGCAAAGTAGTGTTGGACTGATCATCAGTGTTCAGTATCGGCATCAGCCGATATTACCCATTTTCGTCCTGTATCGGTAAAATTTACCTTAAATGCCAGTACTGTCTTACCAATATTTCCCATCCTATACTTCATAAAAATGTTACATTATTTGAGTATGCTTGACTGTTAATAGTTCTTCTTTTGACTCATGACAAAAATGTGTTTGCACGGGCACAAAAACAGGAACCTGGTAAATGTTACATATTGCCAAACTTCCCTCGCTATCGGATCGGTATCGGCCGATATCAAGAACTGAAATATCGGTGTTGGTAAAATGGGCTTCTTGCCACATCAGTACATCACTACTGTACAGTAGGCTTGGGCAACTCTAATGCTCTGGAGTTTGGTACCCTATTAATCACAACTCTGGAGAAGTTGTGACTCCTACTGTGAGATCATTACTGATGCAGAAATATACACCACAAAAGCTATTCACTGTCAACTTCTAGCTTGCTTATTAGTGATAATATCCAGTAGGCTTATACTGCAAGCTTCTCTGGCTGTAGTGCCAGATAATGTGGGAGAATTTTAGTTGTCAACTAAAGAGAAAGTTGCAGAATAAGATCAGAAGAGCCAGTCATAATTATTATAACTGTAATTAAAACCAGCAAATTAACACAGTTGTTAATTCCAAAAAAATGATTTCTGTGCAAATTTTGGAATTGCAAATGACCAAGGAGTTGTAATTTTAAGGAAAGTGCTGTTACTAATTGACTCACAGCCAGGAATCGCAATTCTAATTTAGGGTCAGGTAGGTATTAACCTGCCAAAGCCCACTGTAAAGTGCCACAAATACATGCAAAAACTGAAGGGGCTATGTGGGTCCTACCTTTTCTGACTGGAGCAACCAATATACTGTATGGTACCACTAAGATTCATCATATTTTCTGTACACCCTGGCTATTTATATTTTCTTGTGTAGTACATTATAGAGGCTAAGAACAGTCAATGTCAATGCAAAGTAGAAAACACAGATGATTTAATGGATGGCAGTAGTACAGTTATTAAGAAACACCAAATGCTTTAGAAGGAAAATATCCTAATGATTTTAGAAATTTGAACAGTTGGCTTTGTTTTCACATGCAGAAGTCTCTGTCATCTGATATAGCTCCTACATGTTTATGGTTCCTGCATCTCTGATAATTCAGAATAAAACAACAAAATTTTATGATGCAGGTTGGCAATTTAACAACAGTCAAGATGCTATAACCTACAATATTATGATATCAATTTCTAGATTGAAACATGACTCTCAAACCAAAGTTTTACCTAGACGGAGGATACTGTACTCAAATTTGACTTTAAATACGACCCTTATGCAAGCTTTGATCTTGAGAAGATCCCTTGTACCAAATCCTGTTATTATACACAAAAGACTCTGCCAAAACTAACCACTTTAAAAAAGATATAATACTAACTTTAGTAATATGGTGACACAAATCATTCAATGAGTTAAGGGTGTATTAAGTGCTAATAAACATGGGTGTGTACGAATCATAAAGATGTATCCCTTACGATCATGATGTACTGTAAACAAAGAATATTACACTTCCATAGACTTTGTAATTTACTACTACTGAAAGAGTTTTACAGCAAAATCAAATATAATGCACAGTTGTAGTTTACATTTTTGAAGTTTTACCACCGCCCAAGGATTGCTTGTTCAATTAGAGCTAATAGCCACTATACAAGTTATGAAATTTGTATTTTGCAGCAAAACCGTAAAACAACAAAATTTTATGATGAAGGTTGGCAATTTAACAACAGTCAAGATGCTATAACCTACAATATTATGATATCAATTTCTAGATTGAAACATGACTCTCAAACCAAAGTTTTACCTAGACGGAGGATACTGTACTCAAATTTGACTTTAAATACGACCCTTATGCAAGCTTTGATCTTGAGAAGATCCCTTGTACCAAATCCTGTTATTATACACAAAAGACTCTGCCAAAACTAACCACTTTAAAAAAGATATAATACTAACTTTAGTAATATGGTGACACAAATCATTCAATGAGTTAAGGGTGTGTTACGAGCTAATAAACATGGGTGTGTACAAATCAAAAAGATGTATCCCTTACGATCATGACGTAAACAAAGAATATTATACTTCCATAGACTTTGTAATTTACGACCGCTGAAAGAGTTTTACAGCAAAATCAAATATAATGCACAGTTGTAGTTTACGTTTTTGAAGTTTTACCACCGCCCAAGGATTGCTTGTTCAATTGGAACTAATAGCCACTGTACAAGTTAGGGAATTTGTATTTTGTGTACAAGTTATGGAATTTGTACTTTGCAACAAAACCATTAAACAACAAAACCGTTGGGTATTCACAAATGTTGGGAAGTAAAGGGGTTTTTTTGTCAACTTTAGTTTTAGACGAATACTGATCTTTGATCACTTACTGTGATACTGACAAAACAGTCAGAAATCAAACACTCTATAACAGACAAAGAGATGAAAGTACTGTTCATTGCAAATAGCATGTAATGCAAGGGAATGCTTGATTGTCTTGATGATTTGATTGCCAAAAAGGGATGGGGCCTTGAGGCAGAGGCCAAGGGGGTAGGATATTGTAGCATAAGTGCTATTTGGCAGATTTCCTACAATTGTAACTTTATTTATAAGGCAATTTAAGAACTCATTTTACCAATTACCATGGAGCTAAAAGCAAGCCAGTGAATCACTAACTAACACTATCTTCTCAAGTAGAAATGTTATCTTTCCATCCAGAACCATTCAAATTTCTCAAAACCTTTTAACACAAGCACCAAGGCCTTCCAGAAGTACTCTTAGCAGCTTTTTGCATATTGTCTGCTTGAATGTTTTGCAGAAATTGACATTAAATAGAAGAAGTTCCTACTGTGGAGCTTTCCAAGCAATTTGAAGGAAGACTACGTATTTAATGTACTTGAAAAACAGGGCAGAATGAAGACTTTGAATGTTGTTAATACTTGACATTTAAGCAAATTTTCTCAGGGCTGAAGGGGAAACCCCCAACAAGTACCCCCATGAAAGTTTTGCTCCCCTGTTAAAGCTGCTGTATTACCCCAGAGAAATCAAAAGACTGAAATGTAATCAAAACACCCTCAGAACTCTACATTATATCATGAGTTAGATAGTACGATAAGATAAGATAAGATCGGCTCTATTGAACCCCTCCAAAGGTTATTGAATGTTCCCATAAAACATAACAAACAACAAAAGACACTGTAAAATTACAAAATATACATGTATACAAACAACACTAAAATGTTTATCATGTCTGACATGACTCTTTTGTAGACCAGCCACAAAACATGTATATACTTAAGTTCCCCATGTCACATGATCTGAGTCAAAGAGACCAGAAGCAATTAAACAAATAGCACCATTTAACCTGGTCAAGTACATGAATGATGATCACAGCCACAAAATGGACTAACACCTAGCAACCGTGTAATCAAATTATGGCTATGAAAATAACAACGGTTCATAACTTCATACATCAAATGTATGGCATTAAGAGTGCTCTTACAGTCAAGTGCATTTTATTCAAACCAATGTTAGCATCTTTACAAGTGCTTTCAAGGAAAAGCTTCACAAAAATGAAGGAAACTAGATTGACAGAAGGAAACGTCATTTCAAATGACCGGATTCCACTTCACGTTGATGACATTACACATGTGACCTCGTTTTAGATCTTCTAAGGATCCAAGGAACATTTCACACTGTATACCCAGTTCAAGTGTAAACATACATGGAGGATATTTCTGAGTGGAAATTGACCTTAGCATGTAAATCATTTAATGGATCCAACAACACTTTAGAGGTTTCTTTGTGATATACATAACTCATTTAAGAGCAATTTAAACAAGAAGGTACTATGTACAAACAGTCAACTGCCAGTTATTAGGGTCTTCAATAAATATTCAAAGCATCATGGGTGAAGGACAAAGATGAAACTATACTCAAGCTACTGTGAGAGTCTACTGCCTTTTTCTCTCCTTTTTAAAAAGCAAAGATGCTCTTTAGAATATGTTTGAAACTCTTCTCCCTAGGTTTTTCAAACATCAAATGGGATATGTATCCAGAGTATGGGTTTCTACTCTCTCCTCCCCCACCTAGACCATAATATTTTCCACATTCTCCTACAAAAGATGGGTTTGAATTATTCCATTCTGAAATATTTGGCAAAGAGGAGTACCTCCCATTCTTCTCAAAAACCTTGATAGATCCACCCCCATAAAAAAAAATAAAAAAAAACACTCATGATCACTTGCATTCTGCTTTGAACATGAATCACCTTCGGAAAGTACACAATAAATATATACAGTAGCAAAATATCAAAAGTCTCACTAAACTGGTCCATAAAATACAGTATATATATGGTATATACTTTTGCCCCCTTTTTTTTTGCCTTCATTTCAAAAGCCGTTTTTTTTTTTTTTTTGCAGACCCCAAATATTAAGTAATGTTCAACTTATCTAATTTTCTACAGAATTTGGAAAGAAAATGCATACTACATATTTTACGTGAATTGGTAGGACATATGTGTAGCTTATCATCCAAGTCTGAGGAAGGTATATTCTAATACTCAAATGCTTTCCAATGTGGGCTCTTCAGACCCCTTTGAAACCTCTAAGGGCCCTACTGATGTTTATGAATAGCAGCCTTCACATAAGCAACTACATTTTTACTGAAATGTCTGACCTCTACTAATACACCTGTCTGTGGTAGCAGTGACACCACAGTAACTTTCCTGTAAAATACTAATCATCTTACTGTACCATAAAAAGCAAAAATAAACTGAAAAATATTAGCCCATGACGAAAGACAATTTTACTGATTTAGCATGTACAGGTACATTTAATACAGTAATTCAAATTGGGGTGACTGCATAATTTGCACTTCAAACGTAAATCAGGAGTATTACTGGTCATCTGTGTTATCTGCTGTGCACACTGACAAACTCACCCCCCCCCCCCCAAAGAAAAAAAAAAAATTAGTAAGTCCGAATTCCACAACCTTTGCTTAGTTTGTTCTACAACTTTTATCACAGTGGGGTTTAATATTTCATACCTGATAATTTTCCATTATAATAAATACAGTATAACAAAACCAGGTTTGTAAATAGTTTGCTTTCTGCAGTTTTAATAGCCATACCACTTTCAGTACTGAAAATAAAATTTGTCACCACTACCTGGGGAGAACTAATTTTTAAGAGCCAGCAGTCATGTCAACTTTATTTTGGAACATTACAGAAGTTGAACACATCAAGTCACCATGAACTATTTCCTGCACGAGTATTAGAGGCACATCAACCACTGTGTCAATATGGTGATTGCCACATGGCCACTTACGTTTACGGCCATCTTGGGCAAGTTCTTGAAAGAAAGACACTTTACCTGGACTAGTCACAACCATAAACTCTCTTTTGCCATGACCACCTCAGTGTTCTCCACTAGAGCATGCATCAGTGCCCTGTCTTAAAGCTGCCACCCGCACAAAAACCTTTGCCGCCCGGACAAAAAAAATTGCTTTACTTCTTTTGAAAACGTTTGCAAAGTCAATTAAACACTCTGTCCGACAAAGCATTTCAAACGACTTGGAATAAAAACAATTTTACCATTTAACTTCTCCACAATCTAGGCAGTGATTTCAAGTCTGTGTGCAAGTGTCATGAGGAGTATGTGAACCTCACTATTTTGTTAGACTGGGTCAGAGGTCAAGTAATACTAGAGCAGGTCATGTTACAGTGTGTTCTCACATACTCCGCACTCAAGGTAACACCGTGTTACCCTGAGCGCGAGGTAACGTGACAGGTTTACTATGGGTCGGTGTTAAAATTTCGATCCACCTCCGAACGGAGGGTTCTGCGGTTTTAAACACTGTGTTTGTGTTACAATCAGCCATAGATCACAGGTACAGAGCTGTATGAACTCCACTTCCTATCAGTATTGTACACACTAAACAGACTGGTATTGTATTAAATTAACTACCGCTAGTTGCTGTGTGGCCAAACTATTTCCCTTGGAGAAAGCAAATTATTCGAGATTGTTTTTTTCATAAATTTTTCCCTAGGCTTTCTTCTAAATGCAGGTCCACAGCCAGACACGGTATACAGAAAGGGCGAGATAATTTCCAGGCCGGGCGAAATTTGTTTTAGAGACCGAATACCTGTATAAGTTTAGCCTTACTTCTACCAGTCTAGGGTGTTTTCATTTCCGCTGTAGCCTGTAAATAATGGTTTACCTAACAATTTGGAGACAAACAAGAAAATTTGCGAGAAACTTATTGACTTCTGTAACAACCCAATCAACTGAACCCAGGGTACATGAGAACACACACTGGAAATACGGTGTTAACCTGCGGTTTTGCCTTGGTATAAATACGGGGTTACATCGGTTGATGCGGGGTACGTGAGACCAAGGTATTAAAGTTGGGACTGGTTGCAGCAAGGCAATTAAATGAAAGAAAATGTGTACCAGATTTGTGTAACGAGAAGATTGCTACCAGTACCAACTTTCTCAGAATTTTGAAAAGTCTCCGACATGCACAGTCTTAATCACTTCCATATATCCAAATTTTACCAGATATGAGTAAGCATGGGCATGGCATACATAGTTTATTTATTGTTCACTTACTTGGCTCATTGCGTTGATAGCCATTATTTTTGTGAGGAGTTTGAAGGAAATCATTGAACGACAAGGCTTCTAAGTAGGCTCATTAGTCATGTATCACTTCCTTTAGTTACCAAAAATGTGAGAAATTATCATTTGGAGTGTAAGACAGGGATTGCATATGATTACTACCTTATTGTAAAAAGTGTCTGGTCACAAGTTTGTAATAAATGATTTTAATCATTAATTAACTTATCATTACCATTTCAGTTGTGAGTCAGATGTGCAGAATCTCTTAGTTGATCATTTACCATCAAATCTCAACAGGTGTGAAAAAAAATCATGAATTTTGTGAACCAACTCAATGAGCCCCTTTAACACATTGTGGTTCTGAATTACCCCAAGGACTGAGAAAAAAATCCACTAAAGCAAGCAAGATGAAAAACTTCCTAAAAAATAGAAACTCTTGGTGATATTTTCAATTCAAATTTAGCACCACATGTAGCACCATTTTGCATCCAACCCACCTTAAATGAGCAAAAATTTTCCAAAGGAGAGGGGGCACCCACTCTCCCTTTGATCTCCCAACAGGACACTGATCAGTGTCATCTGCCAGACCAGAGAAAAGGGCCCTGACAAAATTTGGACCTGTGGAGAACACCGCACCTCATACACATAATCTGCCCCTGGCAAGTATGTTTCATGAAATGTCACAATTACGAATATTGTATACCACAAATAAACTACGGACGGTAAATATTTCAGGATGTATTCACAAAAAAAGAATAAATAAATAAAAAATAAAGTACTAGAAAATAAAATAAACTTGCATGCACAAGTAGAAAGGTAGAATACTGGGCACGTAATTCTAGAGAAATTTCCGATTTAGATTTTGGCAACTGGATGGAAAGTTGGCTTTTGTAATTGAAAACACGTATAAAATTGTGGAAAATTTGCTTGCCTTTGCATGAAATACACATTTTTTTTCCAATCATGGTTGCATGATTAAAGATACCACAATTATTCAGCTCAATTAGGCCTGTATGTAATAGTGTTCTGCTGTGTAAAGTGCACACCTTAAATCAAACGAAACAACTGTGTAGTATGTACATATTTGTATCATATTTTATTCTATAAGTAAAACAGGTTGGGACTTACAAGTAAAATCAAAAATAATTTAGACCGTATGCATTGATATCACGCATCATTGGTGTGGAGGTGCATATTCCCCAGTGCACAAATCAGCTATCTGCATTTTTTGGTGTAAGTTGCAATGAGATATGCTTGCCTCCATTGAACGGCATACTTTTTGTTTTGTGGTGTCATATGCAAAAGGTCTATTATGTTCTACATGTTCATGTCACAAAAAATAAAGCAACACAAAGTCAGGTAATGTTCACTGGTACATAACTCAAATTTGGACCAACTAAATTTGCCAGATTGTTTTTAGAGACAAAACCACAATGCTGACTTACGTTTTCCTTGTAGAGGCATATACTGTACTATGTGCAATTAAACTCAACCTGCAAATCCTCCCCTCCCCCCCCCACCACCACCACCTTACTGACGTGGGTATTCACAGGATGACTATACTTTGAGTTTCAGTACCCCTTACTACCATTTAATTTGCCTCATTTGCCCTGCTACAGTACCTCACAGACACTCTCTCCCAGGGCAGCTTTTGTTTATTCTGAATTACCAATATTCAGAGCCACCTTACCCAGGACTGTATTTTATATCTAATAGATTTTTACATATTTCTGAATACTGCTCATGTTGACACATTTTGAATCCATTACAACTAAGACCTTCAGACAGTTATTATATGCTGCACAAAGTGACCACAAATGTGGGAGAAGGCTGCAAGGGCGTACTGATAACAACTTTCTTTTGGCTGGTTTTCAATTCAACATTTTCACTACACTATAAATTTTTGCAGAATTTTTTTTAATACTTTAGAAGGTCATTTCAGACTGGAAAATTGCACTTTGGCAATGTCTAGGCATCTCTTAGTTAGTTAGATGAGGTTTTATGGCTCAGTTGTAACCAAATAGTTTAAGTCGGGCCGGCCACGGCCTTTTTTCAAGTTGTGGCTCACTAGCTTGTTTTCCCTACTCCATTGCTTATGCTAAGCACCAAGCACAATGGCAGTAGGTTCCATTTTTAAAGACAGATGGTATGACCTGGCCAGGATTTGAACCCCCGACCTTCCAGCTGCAAGTCAGATGCTCTAACCACTTGACCATGCAGTCGGTTGGCATCTCTTGGATAAGAAATCTATCCTTTCTATGACATGCTTCACAAGTCATTGTTTCCACCTGTTAAGTAAAGCACTGATTACAAAACATTTTTTTTTTGATACAACCATATTTGTAACAATCAAAATGGGTTTTTTGCAGCTGGTGTGACTTTCAAGGTTTGAAAATCGACACTTAAAATTGCCACTAAAAACAGGCACTTCATACTAATGTTAATTTATTTTTGCAACAGTATTGAATATTATAACGAGAACTGTGTAATACACTATGCAAGCTGTGATACTTTACTGTCTGCAAATCTACTTACACATTCCTTTCACACTCAGGACTACAGGTGGTCACAACTCGCAAGGTTGGCAATGAAAGCTGTTGCTACATTAATCTTTGCTCGAACTGGTTGTAGGGCACTAGCTGATTGCCCAACAATACATAATACTCCTGTTTATGAGTAGCTCTTTTTAATTATGTGACAACATTTTTATTAATAAATTTCGATCGGTAATTTATATTTTGTACATAACTCTTTAATACCATGAACTAATTTCAAGAAAGAACATTTAAGAACATGTTTCAACAAAAAAAATTTACAAGGAGAACATTTTAAAAATTTCAGCTGATTTTCAAAATAAGTCTATTTTAATATCTTTCATGTGATGTGTTGATTTACAAACTGTGAGTCATCTACAGTAACCATCAAGATCTATTGACGAAAGAAGTGACAGTTTTAATGCAGTCCCAATCTGTAACATCTCAAAGTAAGCTACAGTAGGGACTACTGGACAGCACACCCTTTAAAGGTCATAAGCAGTCGCCCCAAACTTATTTTGAAGCAATAGCTAAATGCCACAAATTTCTTCTTATTTCTCTTCCAAGTATCTTTCATGATATTTTAGGATATAAAAATTGCTTATTCAAGGTAAATCAAGCAGTTGCTTCTCATATCTTTTACAATTGAGTGAGAAAAATACTGTCACATGATTCTCAAGAGCCATTCAGGAAATAGGATAGTCTACTATACAATTCTTTATTGGGGTGACTGCATTCTCCCTTTAAATTGAAAACAAAAAACAAAAAAAAACGTGAAAGATTATAAGCATCCATCACAAGCTTACAACTTACTTCAGTTGAAACAATCAATTCTCCTGTAAAATTAGTGTGATCTGTCGTGTTATTTGAATGGTACTGTGGCCGAGAGGGGGTGGCATTTTGAAGTGATGAAGCCTACCAACAATGGACTTCTCATATATTTGGACAGAGGATCACTTGACCAATACAGTCGCCACCGTTCGGACAAATCGTCCCCTTTCTGGCATAATGACGAATCGCAAAACCCAGTTTTCACAAATCTGTGATGTTGACAATTTCACATAGTGACCAATGTTATCTCAGTTGGGGTTTCTTTGCTTAATTATTCGTTTATATGTTTTAATTGGTAGGAAATAAAATATATTTCAATGTCATTTTAATGCTAAGATAAACAGATTTGGGCAAAAATTGCATTCGTCACTCGGCCAAAATGACTAAAAAACACATTCGTCACTATACCAATTTGCGATTCATCAGTATTATGCCAAAAAGGGGACATCATTTAGGCTTACCAAGGTGGTCGCCGGGCTACTACCATTTGCCCAATTTGATGATGAATCTGCAACATTTCAGACAAAATATAAACATGAATGGAAGAACCAGTATCACAGCCATTCATTCTTTTTGTTGAATTTAACCTAAGCTTGTATTCTTTCAAAAATATTTCAACTTTTTCACACAATCTGTCAACACTGAGCCACTTGAGCAAGTCCAAACTTTTACACACAAGGCTATAGCAGGCAGCCATATTGGTAAGCCTACTCGTGTACGTAAGTTGGTAACAATTTACGCATAGGACATTTAAATAGTGCAATATGCTCTCTCCAGATTTATAAGATGTCCATGCTACCAACCCAGAGGTTCTGGGTTTGATCCCCAGCTGGCTAACAGTGAAGTGGGATTTCCATCCAAGAGCAATGTAAGTTTTCTGAACTGGCCTTTCAAAAGAAATTAAACTGATCTAAATTGTTGAATTAGTTCACTACTGTACCCAATCTTGAGTTATAATTTACAAGCTATAGGCTTCCTACAAATTGGTGGTCACCAAGTGACATAAAAAATTGCCTTCAGGGACTGAGTTAGTACTTGACAGTACAAACAGTTTTACATCACACTAAACTGAAACTTAATTTTAACAAACTTTTATGCATTCGTTACCAAAATATCGTCACATATAAAAAACCCTACGATAAAATAGTACATACCTGGGTGTGACCACTAAAATTATTGCATTTGCTGTTTAAATACCAGGAGTAAAATCAATATGGTTTGTTTAATGTCTTTGAAATGTGAGGAAATTACCACTTTAACAACCAAAAAAATCAATGTCTCTAACACTGTTAAAAAATAAACAAATTACACCATTGGAGAGAAAATTCCCATGATCACAGAACCTGTGAATATTAGTTTAGCCTTGTAGATAATAACCTTCTGAGGAAGGATAAGGATGATGACTGTTTACAAAGGTAACACACTCATGTAGAGAACAACAAAGTAACATAACAATATTACTAACTTTTAATATTTTAAGAAAATATATTGCAAAGGTTAGAAAATTATTAATCCTATTGGTCCAACTCCAGGGAATAATTAAGTGTTCAAAATTTGCATCACAATTTTGAGGTTTCTGGGCTTCTCTATCACAAAATCATTAAAAACTCTAGTGTTGTGTGTACAAAATCTCCTATACAATTTTGCATTTTTGTAGCAATTTGTCCATCTTGTGTCCTGAAATGCGATGTGATACCAGATAAATTATTCCCTGGACTCCTATTTTGATAGCTCATTCCATTGCTGAAATATGAAAAGTACAAATCTATTCACTTACAGTATATAATGAAGTAGTTAATTGTGCAATAATTTCTGAAGTCCTTCTTGCACAACTCAAATTACCCACTTTTCTTTCCTTATGAAACAAAAATGTTCACATGACCTTGAAAAATGACTCTTTTCTCCCAAAACATTATGAGGATTCAGTAGGGCATCTGCAGTGTTGACACTAGGTCTCAAAATTTGCACTGGAAAGTCTTCCACTTCCAACATAGAGGTTTCAAAGACGGAGGGGAATCTCAATAATCTGCGACATAAAAATGAAACTTTGTCCCAACTGGTGCAGGAAATTCCTGCACGCGATATTAAATTTGCTGGATCTTGGAGAAAAGTGTATGAATGGTGCAATTTTGCTGCCTAATATTCATACTGGGCTTGTATAGTCAAGCCATTCTATGAAGATAAGAGAGAGATCACACTTTACAGCAAAGTATAGTGGTTTTAGCCAAAATTTAAAAACACAAAGACTGTAATAAGAGTAGTACAAGAATCACATCACAAATTATTGCTCAATCAACCATTTTCATATGAGTGTATATACAGTACTTCAACATTTGACATGTCAGCACAAAAATATCCTGTGAAGATGGGAGTGTGATCAATGTGACTGTTTTCACTGTTAGGCAAAACTGGAATACCACCAAGACTGTTAGGTGAAAAAAAAAGAAAATACAAAAGAATATATTTCTCCTTTTAAGTTTTGAGGTATAAATGTATTTCAATGGCCCCTCAGTTGTGCGAATTAATGGATACATGTACACAATTTGGTGGTCAGTGAAGTAATTGCACGTACATTGTTCCTTTAATAGGAATCTATCAAACAGTTACGGATTTCTTGTCAAAAAGTGGGTGAAAACCCTAAGGTGAAACTTTCTTTTCGACCTTTTTTCGATTTCCCCCTAATTATTTTTAGGTACAATTTTACCCCAAAGTGGGAATTAAGCAAATATATGTAGCTTTTATCATAAATCATTCAGTCCTGCCAACCAACTAAAAGTGGGAATTAAGCAAATATATGTAGCTTTTATCATAAATCATTCAGTCCTGCCAACAAACTACGGTATATTCAGTTAGTGCAGGTGTTCAAAATTTTCATGAGGTAGACAGCCGCAAATTTCTTTTTGGAAAACCTTAAATCTTAAAAACAATATTTGCAAATTACCATAGATATAATTTTGAATTGGCCTATCATTCTACAGAAATCATTGTTTAAAGGCTGTGAAAATTTTCTATGTATGCAAAAAACCCAACATTTCACTTCAATCTGGAAACACCCGTCAAGTGAAAACATCTGTCACTACAGTCACTTAACATGTCTTCACTTCATACTGTACTTCATGGCCTCAAAAATTCTTTCCCTTAAAGAAGGCAGATCCCTTACAATAATTATAATCCACTACAGGGTTTTTGCAAAACAAAAAATTCAATGACTCCATGCATGACTTATTCCTTATAAATTTAGATAGAGACTGATTGTGTCCCAGTTGCCACGAATGTATTTCAAACCATGCTTTTTCTCAGAAGACAGGAGGTGCTTCTAAAGCCCCATTGACCTATTCCCTGATATATTCCAATTCCAACTTTCAAGTAAATATATATACAGTACCTGATGAATGAGCAAGATACTTTGCATATTGTCAATTTAACTTAACAAGATTTCATGCCTGAAGGGCTGCCCTGACCTAGTGTGAAATGAACTGGCTAGAAGGAGGAATGGTAAAACTTGTGTGACACCTGCCAACCAGTTCCATGGTTGGGTTTCTGCCAGAACAAAGGCAAAAGAAAGAAAAAAAAAGGCAAAAAACAAAGAAACATATCTGTGTTTACTGGGACAGCCATAATAAGTGGTATAAAATGATTATTACTGGTGAAAACTGGAACTCTGTTAAAAAGGACAAGTTTGGATAGGGGAGGGGGGGCAGACAAGTGTTGAATGCACTACTAATTATGTAATTATCAAAGACTGACACTTAGACATTGCTTTTTAATTGTACAGGGCATGACTTAGGATTCAGAATTTGATTGGCACTCTTGAAGACTAGCCCAGAGCATCACTATGAAAACTGACATTTGCTTGTGAATAGAACTGCTACACAAAATGAGATTTGATTAGCAATTCAATGATTTTGAGTAGTTTTTTGCTAAGCAAATCCAGATAAATTATCCCCTTGTGTTTTAACTTTTCACTCGGTATTCATTGTAACAGTTCCTTACACCATGGGTTAACATCGTATTTACATTGTGAACATTTACCAAATAGCCCAAAGCCGAAATACACACAGTATGAGCTTCTGATGCCCCTTGTAGTGAGATGCAGGGACCCAAAATGATATTCAACTATTGATTGAGAAGACAAACCTTGAATATCAAACTTTGTTGAGATATTGGTAACATAATGAGCATTAACATTAAACATTAACAGTTTCCAGTGGACCAATGTACATGTAGACACTTGAAGAGCATTTTGAAGACATTTAACAATTACCTTTTGTTAGCCCAAATAGCCTGGGTTTTCATTAAAGAATCTAACTGAAGTTAAAGGGAAAATTCAGTCACCCCAATCAGAGTTAGTGTGCTCAGTCACTCTAGTTCATGATTGGCCTATTTTGATCATACATGTGACAATATTTTTGTTAGTGAATTGTGAAATTCAAGGGGAATTTCTCCTTGCTTTACCTATTGTTTGTAATGGTTATGTACAAAACATCTTCAGAGGTGCTTGTAATGCAATAAGAGGAGTTTTGCAAGAGTTTGCTGTTTTTTCAAAGCAAATTTTGGGGCAAACTGTCTATTTGCCATTAAATCATAAATTTTCGCACACTGCCCTGGACAAAATTGGCTACTACCCTCTGAAAAGCTACCGTTTTTTTTTCTGTGGTTCCACAAAGAAAAGGTACCCAGGAGGACACATAAATGCTCTCTAATCTCACCCCAGACAGTTAGAATTCTCCCTACTACGTTAACTTCTAGCCCCTCCTCCAATTTAAACCAAACCTCCTGTCTAGTACACCTCTAAAACAGAGCCACAGTAGCCTGCACTGAGTATAAACTGCTGGAAGAAATATTGTCTAAAACAGAGTGTAGGAGCTTAACTAGGAACACAATATGCAAGCCACTGTTGACCAACCAGAGTGAAATTGTATTGTTTGAAAGAATGCCAATCAAAGTGCAGTTTATATCAACTGTGTTTAGAACTCTAGGGCTATTCCTAAATATGTTATAGACAGAGAGCTTCTACCAACTCCCTGGTTTGGATGGATGCCACATCCCCTTCAAAATTGGTCTTTCATGCCATCAACATTCATTTCATCCTTTACCAGAATTTACCAGTAAAAAGCACTGCTCGTCTGATAGACTGGCAACCCTACCATGTACAGTACTGTACTTTCATTGTGTAGTTCAGGCATGACATTCCAAAAAGACAAAAGCACAAACCTAAACAAAGACATGTATAATATAGTACAGAAGATAACTGAGTATACATACTTTACGTCAATATTTACATATCTGCACTTGAATATTTAGTAATGTATATAGGCTTACATGTTTTCATACATTAACTCAGGTAGGCTTATATGAAGCATACCTCAAAAGCACACATGTCTGATAGACTACAGTAGCAAACCTAAAATGTATTGTACTTTCATAGTGTAATTCTGCAGACAGGCAGGCATGCATGACAAAAAGACAAAGCTTAAGGCTCACAAATCTACCTTCTTTTCACACCAGAATTTTTCCGTCAATGTGATAAATGCCATTAAATCTTCTTTACCATGTCACTATACTTTTTAACAAAACATGTGCATGATGCATACTTAATTACTACAGTAAAGACCACTTCAAACTTCAGTACAGAGCTATACAGCTATCATAGTTCAATACTGTTCAACCCTGAGCTATGTAAATGATTGGCCTGAAAGAGCAAAGGATGACCATACTGTATATACCATTCTTACATCTTTACAGCGTGTGAAAATTTGGAAGTACGAACTGGCCTTAAAACACTTGTTCATCATGGCAATATTTAAAATTGCATCTACCTTATGACACTGCACTGTGTGTGACATGAGTCCTAAACACTGAACTGTACCAGTTCAGTATCAGACAACACAAAATCAAAATCTTCTGAAAACCTTAATTAGTTAAGCTATTTAGTGTCTGTTTTACTTGTGACAAGTTTACAATGGACTTAGTTGGACCTGTGGAGATTGAAATATGAAGAAATATTCATGAGCTCCCAAAAATACTTGAAAAATAGGTTCACCTCAAAATGCTAATTTCAGGGTTAAATTGTGCCAGTAGAGTTGCTATTTTCATTGTATGTGGCTGCATGGTCTAACTGTTAATAGCAGCCATTTTTGAATGGAAGAATACTGCATGTCCTTATCAACTGAAAAAAGGTTCCAACACAAAAAGGATTACTATTAACTGCAGCAAATTCGCTAAGTAACTTATCCCTATTTACAGTTTGGATTCCTCACAACATTGCATGATTCGATGTATGTTTCACAAGTCACATGGTTTTGAATTGACTGATCACTGCAAACAAGCTCACAAGTTTTATTTTTTTTATTTTCAGTTATCCTCTAACTCGCCTCATAAATCATTCTCTTCCGCTTTTCGGGTTGTGCTTCATTGTATTATACCAAGCATATCATGTATATACCACTTAAACAGTATGTACACTTTCTGACTACATCAGTATGCTACAGCATATACTTAAAGGCCATAGTAAATGCCACATCTGCCTACTAGTCTTCCATGTAAAAAGAATTAAAAAAAATGCTGAATATATGTATTGCAATTCCCATTAAAATCATCAAATATTGACCATTTTCCTGCACACACAGTTTTTTGCACTTCCCTCATGGATAAACATTGAGTTACATATGTAAATTTGTGACATGGAAAGAGGAACTCATAAGACTTCATTTAGCCTTCATTCCCAGGACAGCAGCAACTTTGACTGCCCTTACCTGTTTATTTTGAGAAGCAGCTTTTGACTACTTTGGAAATGTCAACATTAAACACCAAACACGAAATTAGCTGGATAGTACCTAACAAATGATTTATAAAGGATAAACAAAAGAACTGAAGACCCTGTGCAGCACTCCACATCACAATTTTTGCATAGCAAATGAGTAATTTCAGAAATGGTCAATTTTGTTCAGGTTTATCTTGAGAATGGCCAAAAGAATTCAAATTTAAACAGACTTTCATATGAGGATCTTAATCTATTAATGTTGAGGAAATCAGCTGATCTGGTTACACGTCCAATGATAGGAATAAAATGAAGTGACATTTATCTTGACTTAAACTGTAGGCCTTTATACCTAAAGTCAAGATTTACAAGAATATATATTTTACAGGTTGAAAAATAAATCCTATTCATCCAACTCCCATCTTCATAGCTTATTCCGATTGCAGAGATACAAAATGTTGAAAGATATTCACTTACTTTGAAAAAGTCAATTACACAATAATCTGTGATGTCCTTCTTGTACAACTCACATGACCTGCTTTTGTTTCCTTTTGATTTTAAAATGTTTATATAACCTTGAAAAGTTTACTGTTTTCTTGCATAGCGTGTTGTATGGAGAGGACTTGTATAGTCAAGTCACCCCATAACAGTAAGACAGTGGTCATATTTCGGGACAAGGTGCAATGGCTTTCCAAAAAACGGAAAAAAAAAAAAACAAAGAAAGTAAGTTGAGTAGTACAAGAATCACATCACAAATTATTGTGCAATCTACCATTTTAAATTGAGTGAATAAGCTTCAACATTTTATATCTCATCTCAAGAATGTCCTGTGGAGATGGGAGTTGGACCATTTGAATTCATTTTTCCAGCTTTGTGACATATATTTTTTAAATTTTTGACTTTAGGTGCACTTTAAACACTATTTGACACAAAAAAGACAAAAGGCATACCTGCAAGTAAAATATCACACAAGCTGTTGAACTACAAAATCAATTTTTTTTTGTTATTCCTTTATAAATCATCTGTTAATTACTTAAAGGGGCTTACTGAGTTGGTACACAAAAGTCATGATTTTTTTCACACCTGTTAAGATTTACTCACATCTTGAGAGTAAATGGTCAAACTAAGAGATTATGAACATCTGAAACACAACTGAAATGGTAATGATAGAGTAATTAATGATTAAAATCATTCATTACAAATTTGTGACCAGACACTTTGTATCATTATGTATTAACCATACATGCAATCCCTATCCACAAAAACTACAGTTTCTCACGCATTTTCAGTTACTGTAAGAAGCGATACATGAGTAATGAGACTACTTAGAAACATTGTAATGCAATGATTTCTTTACAACTCGTCACAAAATAATCCCCCAAAATGAGCCCCTTTAATAGCTAGTTTCTAGTTGTGG
>WURT03326269.1:10386-24396 GCA_009936505.3 Holothuria glaberrima | reverse complement strand
TATATATTTATATTTATAGGGTTAAAGTACTGCGTAGCACTTTGGAAATATGCAGGTTGACAAAAATTAGTTAATAGTGCTGCACTATTCACTGCATGTATGGAATCGTAATGTTGTAACTTACAATATTACTATTCCATACATGCAGTGTTCACGTTAAATACTTACGTATTGCATGAATTGTTTAAAAATAAATTAGATGGTCCAAACAAAAAATGTTCTAAGAATTTGCATGGATGTATACACACTTTATGGTCTCTGGTGCCGTCCCCGGAGAGCAAAGATTTCCTTGCAAGTTACAAAGCACCAATATTTACACCTAACAGACGTTATGAGATAAAGTTATGTGAGTATCGACGTAACTTATTGCATGTGCTATTAATTGGCAACAAACATCGCAACATAGTTATAAACATAAAATTGGAATTTAACAGACAATCGTTTTTGGAATTACATTAAAAAGGGGAGGACTGATGGCAGTTTCGGTTACTTATCTCTAGAAAGAAGATATTTTAAGAATAATTCTGTATATTTGCCAGTACTTGTGCGTCGAGAAAATATAGTTTTGCGCACTTTTGGTCCTCTTATTAATTGATAAGATGACAATAGGTTATCTTGTCATTATCCGTACATAGACGGACTCGTGTCTGTGCATAGTGTTATATACCCAAAATTTAGTTAAGGGGCTCACGGAGGAGGGAGTAGTCACGGCACACTTTTTAAAGCCCCGTCAACACTATGCGACTCGATGCGACGTAACTCCTTGCGACGAGATTATTCAGACGTATCGCAAAGTGTGGAAAACTTTGCATCTAGTTGCAAGCAGTCGAACAACCCAGTCTCATGCGACCGAACATGTTCGGTTTCATGAGACCGAAACGTGCGACTGACCATAATGGCTGCGGTTCTCAACAAAAGGGCGTGAGGATCAGCGGCTCGAAATTTAGAGAACTAGACTTGTCTGTACGATATTACGAATAAAGATTGGTCAAACAGGAATAAGAAGGTCGTGGTATTGTCGAATCTAATCCAAACCATATCATCGACCGGTAAGAACACCATTTTTCGAGTGAATGTATTCACTGATGCTGTTCGGCAGGTGAACAGCATGCACACAGTATATGTACAATGTTTAGTACTACTGCATATTATATTATGAGTTGAACGTCAAAATCTCGCGGGAACCGCTTCTACGATCTGTGACTAGTTGCATAATGTGGACACATTGCCCTTAAAGCTAATTGGTCGTCAGTTTCTCACCGTGACGAGGCAATTTCGTCGCAGTAAGTCGCGTCGCATAGTGTGGAAGGGGCTTAAGTTGGGAGACTTGCTTCTCCCTCCCTTCGTGCACTCCCATGCATGGCTGATGAATTTGGTGATATTGCAATTCAGTTACAAGCACTAAGATGTTGAAATTGGAACATACCAACAATTAAATGTACATAAGCATGTCAACAAAGAGAAGTTTTTAAAAGTTTGAATTGAGTCCCTCATGAACAGTTCCTAATAGTGTTACCAACTAAATGACGGTTTATACTTATTCAATACGATTCAGTTTATCTCAATATTATTGAGAAAGAAGTCACTAATAATAGCACAGACCTTGAGAAAATAGACTCGCAAAAACTTCACAAAAAGTTTTTCATACCCTCAAATGTATTCGACTGGAATAGGATAAAAAATTCCCTTGAATGTACTCAATGCGTTTTACTACATTGCATCTGGGGACCCTCAAATATAAAAAAATGACCATATGTAGGGGCCCACAACTTCTTCTCAGTCTCCTCCCCCCCCCCCGGATGGCAGTCCCGAACAACGATCAGCTCTCTCCACCAGTCAAGAGCCGATACCTACGCCTATAGACAAGGAACCCAACTAGCAAATCCTGGACAATTCCACGCGTTTTCTGGCCCGTTGCTAGCCCTCTTTTGCTTTCTTCTGTTTTGCATATGCCCCGTGGGAGTCCGCAGCTAGTAATTATGATGAAGATAATCACGAGGATATGAAGTAACGTTTTCAAGCTTACACTTTGTGCATAAGGGTTGCAGGTAACCCTGTTAACATAAGGCTGCGAGTTAAGGTATATAAGGCTGCTATAAAATATTAGGCTGCTATAAATCATTAGGATGAATATGTCATTACAACCTATAGACTAAGTGGCACCAGTCAGTGGCTTTGATTTTACATACAATTACAAGTAGTGATTCCATGTTGTAAAGGCAGGTCTTAAATCCCCATTTTTGTCGCAGCTGTATATCTCTGGGCGCGCAGCGGTTTAACTAAGAAATATATACTCCTACCAGTAAACTTTGATATACAACTACGAGTTGAGAGATACGGCTGCGAGTTCAGGTATACGGCTGCTAGTTCATCGTAAATAGCCTACACCGTCAGTGACTGCAGATATAGTTGAATCGGTGAACTGCATTAATGTCGTAATTTGGTATATGTTTCATAGAAGATATGGTCTCAAGTTAAAATGCGGTGCTGTACATTCAGGTCGCAAATCCTACCTTCGTTGGTAGCTGTGTATCTCTAGACCAGCAGTTGTACAGCTCATAAACTAATACCGGTAATGTTGGATACGCACAGGCGAGTAGCCAGGGGGGGGGGGCTCTGGGGGTTTAAACCCCATGGGGCAAGATTGAATAAATGCAGAAAACCTCAAGCTTGGAAAAATAATGACAAAAAGTACCACAAACATTTCACCATTCGTATGATCCAAAAGCGGTTTAAGTTAACGATTCCTGCAGGAAGTGGAGTAATTGGGCATGGGGCCACATATCTAATCCCTCAGGCATGATGGAAAGTGATTCTGGGTTTCTTTTGCATTAATTATAAATTAAGGAAAAAATCTAGATGTGGACATGCCATGCAATACAACTCTGCATAAATCTCACATTATCTCAAAGAATGGGGGATTGGAGACTCGAAGATTGTGTTGACGTATATATAAGCACAAGATATCGTGTGCAGTATTTAATGCTTGTATCGAACAATCGAAACCAATAACTTTCAAACATGCAGTCCCTGAATTGACTTCACTTTTGGGGAAAATCATATTTGAAAATTTGTGCTATGTTGTTTACAATCTTGTTTTATACAAAAATGCATCACCCTAACAACGTCCTGGTGAAATTTAACCAGGATAGGGGTCAATAGTTTTCCATACATTTCCTGGTTAAAGTTACCAGGAGATACTGTTCAAGTTTAACCAGTAAAATGTCAAATTTTGACCAAGATGTTATAAAGAGTCGTTACTTTAACCAGGAAAATGTTTCTATGACCCGGATTTCGTGGTCACTTGCAACCAGGAAATGTATGGACAACTATTGACCCCTATCCTGGTTAAATTTAACCAAGATGCTTTTAGAGTATGTTTACAGTTATACGTAGTGGTGCATTGCGAAGAACAATTCGTATCTTGTTGAATATCCGTTGATTGATGAATACCATCAAAATCTCTGTAAGTCATTTGTCATTACTTGTAGAAACTAAATCAAATGTAGTCAGCGTGTTAAACCTAATTTTTGACGTACTATATGCGCTCGCTCTTTATATAGCTCTGTTATATGAAATAGAATCAGTCAATTGAGGAAGCTATTATTTTGGCGGGTTGTTTTGGTATGCAGTACTCGACCCTTCCTGTTTCTTTGTATGACCGTGTTTGACAAAAACTGAGTGTTTGCGCATTCTGGCAACTGAAGTGTGGTATGCGCAAAACTTCTAGTGACTTCGAGGGCGTTTTTGGCGGTAATCGACATAGTTTGGGATACCAAATGATGTTTCTCTTATACGGCAAATCCACCCACAATAAACATTGAATGATATGAGTAGAACTGCAAACAGGGGTGATACCTGGAGGAGGTAGTGGCATGATAGCCCCCTGTCGGGTACTTTCCAATATTTTTGAGGAACCTTCGGGTACGTTGAAGAATGTGATCCCCGATGATAACCAGCCCTTTCGTATTTCTTGGCTCTGCTCTTTAACCCGGTCGATACTTCAGCATAGCCATATAAAGCTTAGTTGAACACTGTTTGACTCTACACTATGTCTGTGATTGTTCCTGAAGAGCAAGGGATAGCCAAATCTAGTTTTTATAACTTTATAGCGCGTTTGAATTTGACAGTATGAATTGGCCTTTAAGGAGAACAATGTTTCAATAAAACCCAAACTTTCAAATTTTCTTCATTTGAAACCCCAAACTTTTCTCAGCGTTTCGCGAGCGTAAACTTACCCAGTGACCGCCCTTCTGCTAACGCTAGTTCATTTGTAAAGCCAAATTTTCCGACCTTAGTCCCATTTATGGTAGACCTGACGTCGGAATGGTCCTGTAAGACTCTTTTAAAGTGCATTTTGCTCTCTTGATGAAATGCTCCCTATTAACGTTCCGTACATCTGCTGCTTTTTGTGTTGATACGTCTTCAGAAACTAATATGTAGTATGTAACTCGCTCTCACGAATGAGTGTCCTACCTCTAGACCTGAGAACTCCCCTGCGGCCCTCGACCTTAGCCAAGCTTGTGCACATGGCCCTAAAACTCGAAAAGTTTGAAACGATTAGGGAAAAAAAACTTGAGGCTAAAAGTAAGCCCAAGCCCAATTCTTTAGACTAACATAGTCTAGGCTAAGCAAACTCACAAGTTAGGGTAGCTTAGTCTGGTGTAAGGATGGGCTGGTGTAGCCTAGAGAATTGGGCCTTGGCTTACTTGCAGCACCAAGTTCTTCCTTAACCGTTTTGATTATAAGGTTGATATATGCACCAAATACTGTACTAAATACGTCGTATTCATATTTGCTCTCAAACACAATCTACGATCCCTCAAACCACGATTCCTCACGGTAATCTAAGAATTCCATTCACCGAGTCTGTCATCGTTCAATGAGCTAGCTATGACTGCGGACGTGAGATACGTACGTTCGTACGTAACGTTCACATGTCAATATGCTCAACGCTTTTATCACATTTATGTATGCGGATTGCGCAAAATTTGAGCGGGAATTTGCCCAAATTTGGGAAGGAATTATTCATAAATGATTGATACCTTTTATCGTGTTTCGCTTAAAAAGCCTCATGCTGGTAAAAGGAATGCCCGGCTCTGGTCATAAGCCCAAGTGCCCAACTAATTTTATTCAACTTTTCAAGAGTGTAAGGGATAGATGATGAACCAAATTGGGGCTAAGCATATAAAAAACATATGGGATATCAGGACGGTACGGACTAGAACTTGTTTTCCTGGCTCATAATAAGCTAGTGGGATATGCTGCTCTGGCTGTATGAAATTTCATAATATATTACATTAAGTTAAATGAAATCTTTTTGACAGAGTAACTCTCAACCCGATTTTCTTCGATCTAAATATGTAATATCCCGGATTCTCCCAATCTAATGCTTCAAAATATCGAAAGACAGAAATATAGAAACATAGGAAGCTTACTGTCGAAGCACAAATAGTCAAAACATAGAAATCTTGTAAAAATACTGGTCTCCTCACGCTATATGTGCAGAGGTGCAAAGCGTTCTACAGTCTGGTTTGTCCAAAGAAGGAAATGCTGGTATGAAGTACCAAGCCGGAGGCAGAGCATGAATTTGCAGTTACGATAAAGGTGTGAAAAAGGCTCATTGAACGACAACACCTAAAAAGAACGTGGGTGTCCGTGGCTGGTATTGTGTTTGCATAATATAGTTTGCAGTTTCCTACTTGCAACCTGTAAAACCCATATTAGTGTTACGGAGCTGAAGCATACATCGAGCTGCTAGCCTTCTAGCCTATGGGAGGTAAGTGTTTTGCCCTTTTCTGTAGCTTTGTGTATACTTTTTTGCATGGGTAACATAAAACTTAATAAAAATTAGTTTCAAGTCGTTGGCTTCTAGAATAGGCCTAGCTTCGATTGAAATATGGCCCTATGTGTGAAACGCCAAAGGTTCGCTATACCGAGCTTCACTAGACCGAATTTCTTTCTCGTCTGTATTTTGTTTTTGTTTTGTTTTTGTTTTGGTACTCTCCATTCATTTTGTAATCAATGTTTTTTTTTTGCTATTGTAAAGTTCTCTTAGGGAGTCCCCTTCCCACAAGCTCCATGGAGCTTTTTGTTTAGTTTCCTTCTAAATCTCTTACCAGAAGGTAGATTTTTGTCCAAAGGAATCTTTGGTCTAGCCAACCTTCCACCTAGCGCACATTCGGTCTAATGTGGGTAGTCCCCTTGTAGAGATGTCGCGTTTAAATAGACCTACACATTTTTTAGGCCTGGTGCTTATTTGTGTCGCTTACGGAAGAAAGACATGTTTTTTTTTATTTTCTGGTCTGTGTACAAACTAAACCTGAAAATCAAGCAATCCCAAGTCAATTTTGTTCAAGCCAATTTGATTCGGTAACCCAAGCTAACCGAGCTCTGCCTAAGCTTCATTACGTATACAATTAGCCTAGTTGATTCCAATGGTCTATTTGACTACTATCTTTTGTCATCTAAGCCTGCACATGATTTTTACTTTTCAATATACACTTATTTATAGGCTGTTATCCATGGGCGGCGATCGGGTGAGGGGGCAGGGGCACATGTCATTCCAATATTTGAGAAATCACCCATTTTATTTTTCACACGGTAAATTATTTGAAAATTTGGTAATGTCCCCAAATATTGACAACAAATCGCCACCCTTGTAAGTCTTTAGAGGTGGGGTAGTTGTGATAGCCAATGGGCACTCTGCAGTACGTTTTCGGAACATACGGATCATTTTGCAACAATCCATGCAGGAATAAAAACGAAAACAGTAATTAGTTGGAATAACTATCTGATAGATGAATACAGAAGATTGCCTGTCCCTGTGGTTGAAGCAATTTTTTTTATTTCTTTTTCATGACTGAATTAGGGACATATTAAAGTGCGTCACGGCCAGGAAAAGAAATGGACATGCAACTCTGAGGAGTTTTTGTTAAATCTTATTTCTCTGAATTTATATTACGTGTATGTGTCCAGAAGAATATTAAACATGAACAGTTAAGTAATAACTGGCAACATATTTCCGTGGCAAAATTAATGTATGTTAAACGTTGCCTAGGCATACGTTTATGGTTGGCCATTAGGATCATAACGCCTAAGTCTTTACGCGTAAAGAGTTGAGGAGTAATGACTCAAACGGCTAACCTGGTCAAACAGGTTAAAACGTCTTACTCTTTAGGCGCAAACAATAACAAATGACGTCTTAAAGAACTGACCAATCACACTTCTTAAAAGGGATTTCTTTACGCGTAAAGAAAGCTTGCAACTCTTTACGCTTAAAGGAATTTCAAATTTTTTACGCATAAAGAAAATCATCAAGTCTTTACGCGAAAAAAAAAAAAAAAACTGTATAGTGTTTCAAGATTTCTTTACGGGTAAAAGGATTTCACTTCACCTGACGATGAGGGCCATAACGTGTAAAACTTTACGCGTTAAGAAGACCTCTAAACATTACATAGGAGTTATATTAAATAAAACAGAAGGAATTATGAATGAGAAACAATAAAATTGTTACTTACTTAATATTTCATTATTTAGATACATGTAATTAAGCACATTGGGCAGCTGGGGAAGGATATTAGTTGGTATTAACAAATATTTTAAGTAAAAAGATTTAGGAGCTCTCTGAAGAGAAGAATTTGAAAGTTGCTTTTGGAAGTACTTAATACTAGAATTATACAGGCCGTGGGTACACCAGGTGTACGACACATGCACACCATACAATCGTATTGTTATGTGCATTGTGTATGTAGATCAGTGGGTGCACACATGGCCTGTATATTATTACAAGTACTTCCACATGCTTCGTTCAAAGTCTTCTCTTCAGAAAACTAAGTTACCGGTAAATATTTTTATGTTAAGATACCTTTCCATCCCAACTAATGTCTTCCCCTGTATGTTTAAGTAAATTTATTAAAAAATGCGATTTTTCGGAACTAACAACGTTATGATTATCTCAATCAGGATTCCTGTTATGTTTAGAGTTTCTGTTTGAAATGTGGAAGTCTACGCGTAAAGAGTTAGACGATATGACACGAATGGCCAGGTGAAATGAAATTCTTTACATGTAAAGAAACCTTGCAACTCTTTACGCGTAAAGAAATTTGACAGGTCTTTACGGGTAAAGACTTGAGAAGATTATTTTTACGCGTAAAGAAATACCTATTAAAGACTGTGATTTGTTAATTCTTAAGACGTCATTTGTAATTCTTTACACGTAAAGAGTTAGACGTTATGACCCGTTTAGCCAGGTTGGCCGTTTGGGTCATAACGTCTAAACTCTTTGCGCGTAAAGACTTAAACGCTGTGACCCGAATGACCAACCATATACGTAGGAAAAAAACTTCGTCACGGATGGTACATCTGCAAATGTCACAGACGGCGCACCGATTTGTGTTCCTTTAAAGTATTGCCTGGAATTTTAGTTCATTTACTTGAAAATTAGCTCTAAAATACTTCTATTATTTATCAATGACATTACCATAATTTAATCTTTATGATTACACTGTAAGGTATGTTTCAAGTATGCAAAAGGCTTTGGGCATTGTTCCTGTACATACAGTGAACATGGCCCGTCCGTGACAAAACTTCCCTCCCGTGATTTGTTTATTTCATCAATTTATAATACTATTTTTTTGAAAATATTTGTTTTCTCTGTAAAGACAATGTAATAGAATAAATTTTGAGAAGTTGAAGTGCCAGGACATCTAATTTGAAAGTTTACACAGGTTTTTAATGAAAACTGTACATTTAGGTTCAATTTCATACTGGAATTTAACCAAAAATTTTATTATTTAATTACTGAAAAGAAAATATCATTACATAATGTGTAAAGCTGATCTCCTGAGTTTTTGTTCCCCTATATTTTTGATTCCTTGCCTAACTATGTGATGGAGAATGGAGATAAAAATGACGGACACTTTTCATATTTAGTATACGGATTCGTCATGTTAAGGAGAGCCCTACTGTTTTAGGTGGAGGTCAAAGGTCATTTGAGTTTACCAGTGGTCAAAAGCCGAAAACCTTGTAAACACGATATTTCGAGATAGGAATGACCAACACTTTTCATACTGAGTATATAGATTTGTCATATTAAGAAGAAGAACCTACTGTTTTTTGTGGAGGTCAACGGTTATTTGAGGTCACCGGAGGTTTAACTGCGAAAACCTTGCAAATGGCTGGTAAACACAATATCTCGAGTTAGCAATGACTGACACTTTTCATGTTAAGTATATAGATTTTTTATGTTGAGAGAGAGAACCCTATTGTTTTTGGCTTAAGTCTAAGGTCATTTGAGGTCACCAGAGGTCAAAAGAGGAAAACCATGTAACAAGATAGCTCACAGCAGGAAGTTTGTATAGATTAGATAATTGGTATGTGCATGCCTTATGCTAAGAAAAGGAACCATGTTGTCTTTGGTGGAGGTTCAAGGTCATCTGGGGTCACCTAGGGTCAGAGTCTGAGAACCTTCTTCACACGATTTCTCAATGTAGGAACGATGGATAGATTTCATACATAGTACATGGATGCTTTATGTTTGGAGGAAGAACCGTTTAATTTTGGGTAGGTCAAAGGTCATCTGGGGTCATTAGAGGTTTAAAAGTAAAATATTCCAAGAATTCCCAAGAAAATACCAACATTTTCAATGGCAATGAATCACTAAGCCTTTGGGCTTTCTGATTTACAAACTTTGATATCGGACGGCATAATTTTTTACTTAAATATTGGAAATTTTAGATTTTTGTTTTTTTACTGGCACACCAAGAAGAAATATTGTAAGGGAAAGGTAATTATACCAAATATCATAGATACAAACTCATTAAAAGAATGTCAAGGACGGTACAATCTAAGTAAGAGCTGTATATCTGGTTTCCAAAAGGGGAACTATTTTTCTTTTATATTATTATGTTTAATCCTTGCCGAAGGCATGCCAGTGATCTATGCGATGGTGATGTTGTTTGTGTGTGTATGTATGTGTGAGTTTGTTTGACATTCAGACTTAGGACCTTAACAATGGATTTCAGGTCCTCTGAAAGAAATACAAAAGATTTCTCTAGTCCTCGGAAGTTTTAACAATAGACAGTCTATTGTGAATTGTGTGTGTGTATGTATGTGTGTGACGCTTAGCTTGTAAACACCATATCTCAAGATAGGAATGACCTACACTTTTCATATTTGTTATATAGATTTGACATGTTGGGAGGAAGAACTATTGTATTTGGTAGAGGTCAAAGGTCATTTGAGGTCACCAGAGGTGAAAAATCGAAAACCTTGTATACACGATATCTCGAGATAGAAATGACTGACACTTTTCATATTTGGTATGTTGATTTGTCATGTTGAGAAAAAAAACTTATTGTTTTTGGTGGAGGGCAAAGGTCATTTGAGGTCACCGGAGGTTAAACTGCGAAAACCTCTTGTAAATGGCTTGTAAACACTATATCTTAAGGTAAAGCAATGACTGACACTTTTCATGCTTGGTGTATTTTTTATAATGTGAGGGAGAACCCTATTGTTTTTGGTGGAGGTCTAAGGTCATTTGAGGTCACTAGAGGTCAAAAGCCGAAAACCTTATAAACACGATATCTCTTGGTAGGAAACTTGGATAGATATCATATGTAGAATGTGGATGCATTATGGTGAGAATATGAACCATGTTGTTTCTGGCCGAGGTCAAAGGTCATCTCTGGTCATGGAGAGTCAAACACTGAAAACATTGTTAACAAGTTATCTCAAGGAAGGAAGCTTGGATGGATTTCATAATTGATATGTACATGCCTTAAGGTGACAACAACCATGATGTCTTATGTTGAGGTCAAAGGTCATATTTTGGGTCGCCCGAGGTAAAAGTGTGAGAATCTTCTTAACACAATTTCTCAATGTAGGAAGCTTGGATAGATTTTATACATGGTACAAGGATGTCTTATGGTTGGAGGAAGAACCGGTTTGTTTGGGGGAGGTCAAAGGTCATCTGGGGTCATTAGAGTTTGAAAATCAATACTTCCCAAGAATTTCCAAGAAAATCCCAACGTTTTCAATAGCAAGGAATCACTAAGCGTTTGGGCTTTCTAGTTTTTTCTCCTTAACGAAACCGCGATACATCGATTACCCCGTATAGTAGAAATTATCGTTATATATATATATATATATATATATATATGACGCTAATTAACACTATACGGGAAAATCTGTATATCTTGGTTCTTCTGCCATTACCACCCCAACATATGAGACATTTATCTCCAAACTCCACATGTAGTAGCATTACAGAACAATTCCATTCGAACACTAAAATTAGCTAACTTCCTTCTTTCTAATACTAAGTATGAAAGTCAATTTATTTATTAATTTTTTTGGCACCAAAAAATCACTCGCATATTCCTTTAGATACCACTGGTAATAACTCGACTGCCTTTCCCCTATTTTCAGAGCTCTAATTTACAATACACAGCTAAAAATATGTTGTCCTGTCTGTGATATTTTATTCCATCACATTATTGTTTATAACTAATCCCTTAATGAGGAAAGCAATTAAACTGCAATGCACTTTTTGATGGCTCAATATGTGTATTATACTTTGTTATGAAGTTCTTGGAAGATGTGAGTCAGATTTCATTTTTCATATCCATTTTACTGCGGAATCCCCATAACCCCATTACCAAAATGGTCGGCGAGGTAGTGTAATATATTAAAATCAAATTAAAGGTACTACAGTTACTCCCATTTCCGAGGGCTGGTGTGGCTACGTGCGAGTAGGATGCTCTACAGTGAGGTCGCATTGGGAATTTCATATATGTTTATACATATATATATATATATATATATTTATAAGGTCGAAATGCTGCGGACCACTATAGAAATGTGGAGGTCGATGTAGAAGTTGTAGTAAGTGCTAAAAGTTTGCGGAAAATTCCACGACGTTTGGAGTATAAACTCTTCATCAGGTGGCAAAAAAGCAACTGAACAACAATGAAATAAAAGTAGAGAAAGCACAAATTGAAAAAAGGCGCGAACAGAACGGTTGTAAAAATAGAAAATGACATGAACAGATCGGTTGAAAATAAATGAAAAATTCAGTATATACTATATTCAAAGTACTGAGTAGCACCTACGGAGTTTGTAGGTCGAAAACAGTAGTAAATAGTGCCAAAAGGTTTGTGTAAATGTCCACGACGTTTCGGGTCTAAACTCTTGATTAGGTTGCAAAAAATGCAACTGATAATTGACACTTCCGGACGTACGAATAAGGAAAGACACAGTGAAAAAGGGCACGGTCAAACCCAGTCGGACTTAACAGTCGTTTGTTTGTGCCCTAAGGTAGTTAACACAGGTAAGAACAGTTATCACAGGTAACAACAAGGCAGGAATGACTGATTTATAGAAGTTCAAGTCTAACGTTCAGACCATGTAGGGACAGGGTTCCAAGTTTCATGATGAGACGGTTTTTGCAGTCAGGCCATCATGATCGGAACCACGACAACAAATGGCCGCCGAAACCAACAAGTTATGGATCGGGCATGCTGACCGGGGGTTGAAATGTGTGGCTACAGGGAACCCTGGAACGTTCTGTTTAGTTGACCTAAGGTGCTCAGTGACTCGGTCAGCAAGACGACGTTTTGTTTCTCCCATATACAGTTTATTACAACGTTTACATACCAATGTTGTATGCCAGACGGAGACCGGCCTCGAGGCCCAGAAGTACGTCCTCGGCCTCGGTTATTTATGTCGCGGTCTTGGTCTTGGCGTCGGAGTCTAACGTCTCGATGTCTGGCTCGAGGCCTGAACAAGGCATGGAATAAAACGTGATCACTTTCAGGTTACAAGATTTCGAAAATTTTGCCTACATCATTTATCGCAATGATCGGAATGGGTCTGGGGCTGACTTCCTGTATATCTATAGTATAGAGAGCCCTGGACTCTACGTTGACTCACGTCGATTGTAACGTACGTACCGGTAAATGTACTGTACAAACAAGGAAAGGACTGTAGCGCTACTAGACACTAGTACCTTACACCTTACTGGGGTAGTCTACGTGTTTCTGTAAATCGTTTGTGCATTGCGCATGAAGAAACCCTTGGATGTGAAATTAATCCTCCTAACGGGTGACGCCAGGTGGGGGCAGGGGCCATGGCTGGCCTCCGTCAGTTTCGTCGAGGAGTCTTAGTCGATACGATAAAGTATGCAGTCCCCTACGGCGACTAGTTCCCCGAAGGCTTACATGTTGTTTGTTCTCAAGAGGACAATTTTCCTAATAAAAATGAAGAATCCAAAACTTTTGATCGCTAAGCGAGCTGTAGAATTAATCCAGTTTATTTAATAGTTCCATTTCACATTGCAAGATGCCACAGGTCCTGTCGACCTGACCAAGTAACATGTAGGCAGAGAACACAGTTTATGTAGAGGTCGTAAATTTCATTCAAGCCTTGTTGCTGTTCTGTTGTGTGTAGCATGTAGAACGGTCAGTTGTAGGGCGACTTAAGGAGCAAAGTTTTGCTCATTCATGGGGTAGTTCAGGTGGTTCGAATAAATGTATGTTATCCCAGGTATGGTCCAGAACCCCTACAGTTTTTTCTTGTTTTCTTTCAAGAATAAATCTTTTTTTTTCTTTTTATTCTTAATGATCACATATTTTTTTTACTGTGTAAGCGTACCAAAAAAATTTCGCGGGCTTCACGCGCTTTGCAATTTCAAGTTTATGATTCAAGAGAACACCATCAGGGCGCAACTCTGCTCTTGAAGTATTAAGTAGTATTATGCAAAATATGCCCTGCAATGACAGGGGCAGTTAGGCTCCTTTATATCCCATTCTTACCACCCCTCGGCATAGGGGGCTGTCGGAACTAGTGATCACTGGCATGGTTTGGCACCCTGTCGGGACATTTCTGTCGCCACCTATGGTCGGTTTACTTTTTCTGGCATTGAAAAGGGTAATATTTTAGATAAAACCCCAAATTTTTGGTACGCTTTCCCCATTCTTCCTCAGTTCCGTTGCCTATAGCTACGTATAT
>WURT03326269.1:0-10286 GCA_009936505.3 Holothuria glaberrima | reverse complement strand
ACAATCCCTTTGTTTATGTAAATGTCGGGAGTTTCATCTCTAAACATAATAAATGTTCTCTTGTGTCTGTAATGCGGTACAGCTAGTGACTCGGAAAGGGAAGTACAATCTAAGTTATGCCCGATAGGCAATTGACCTATATAAGCTTTAAAAGTACATATTCTGTTCAGTGTAGGCTTACCAAAACAATTTTTGCGCGCTTCTCGCGGTTAGTTTGCAATTGCACATTTTAGATTCCGGAAAAAAAACCCGTTAAAACAGGGCGGAAATATGTTCCTGTAGTAGATACACATTTTTATGAAATATACGCCGGCAATGGCATGGTCTAGTACCCAGGTTTTTCACATCTTTCCTCACCAACCCCTTGGTAATTTTGGCTGTCGGGGCTTCCGGTCGGTGTCCCCCTACTTTCGGGGATCTGTCCCCCGTCGGGCAGATCCTGGCGTCACCCCTGATCCTCCTTAATTTCAGATATGAGTTACACAACATTTAAAAAGAACACATTGATGAAGTTACGTGTATGTCTCTGTCCCCTTGCATTATCATAAACGGTAAGCAGGTCTCGGTCTCGTCTCGGTCTCGACTAGTCATGTCACGGTCTCGATCTCGTCCTCGGATGTACGTGTCTTGCTCTCGGATAAGCCGGCCTCGGATACAACACTGTTACATACAAACCTATCGCTGATATGGCCGACCGAGTTTGTCCGTGCCATTTTTCACTGTACCTTTTCTAATTTGTAAGTTTGGCCATGTCAAATAACAGTTGCATTTTTTGCCAGCTGCTGAAGGGTTTAGACCCGAAACGTCGTTGATATTTCACTCAAGCCTGTAGCACTATTACTACTCTTTTAGAAGTATATATATATATATATATATATATATATTTATAGTAGGTCGAGGTTGGTAGATCGAAGTTAGAATCCTCCGCTTTCCGGGCAGAGTCTGTGACCACAAGACCAGTTTGGCTTGTGCTTCACAGAAGTGACAAACAGGATACAAATACCCCGTGTGATTCAATTTTCTCTCGTTGTTACCTTTCCTGCTTTGATAAGGGCTATGCTCTGTCTAGGATTGGTATAAAAATTTCAAGATTGTTTGTACTACTATTTACCTTTCGACCTATATATATATATATATATATAGTCCAAAAAGACGCATCGTATCAGGCACTACAAATAGATCACAACAAGAACCCAATACACGAGGATTCAGTTTAATTTTCGGGCAGCACTGTACCCTTGAACACAACTCGTAAAACACACACACACTATATATATATATATATATATATATATGTGTGTGTATATTCTTTCATTATCCTGCATTAAAAGTAAAGTATGCTAGAATCATTTACGTGCTATTTTGTGGTAGCCGTCCTCATAGTCTTAGACAAGCAAAAATCCCCAAGGACCCGACAAGCAAGTGGGTCACGGAATAAGTAGCCTTAGCAGGATTTTCAACGCGGATGGGTCGACAACAAGCTGTGACTTAGCCTGTGTAGTGCCTCTAGTGGCTGCCACCCCCTCTTTTTTCATAGCAATGAGCTATAGCGATGAGCTGTACGAAAAAAACTTCATCCGCTCGGCGGGCTAGCTGTGACTCAGCTACGGCATCTTCGCATGCAAGGGATTCCGGGTCTAGGGACACTGACATGGACATTCCGCTGTAACTCCCAACACATTTGCAAGACTGATAAAACTTAGAGGTTGGAAGAGAGAGATTTGTTCAACCCAGCACCAGACCCCCTACCCTGCTACCGGCTACGCCCCTGGCTTTTGAGCTTCACGACATCATGAACGAACATATCATCTTTAGGGAGTAGGGATTAGGAAATCCTTTTAATTGGTCAAGTATTATCCACATTACAACACTATTAGTATATGGCATCAGCTTCCTTTATTCAACTTATTTGAGACTAGTTTCATTATTTTATGACATGAACCCCAGCCCCTCAGGTAGGAGAAACAGCAAATACTCCACATGCTCCTCGAACAATCTCACATGCACCATGGAAGTTCTACCTCGGAGGTAGTACTTCCACGCCTAAAGCAAGGTTTGAATTACAAAAACATAAATTTCAAAGTTGGATTTTCTTCCTATGTAGTGTGCTTCCATGCTCACACCAGGGAATTGTTATCCGATTCGGATAACAACTCCCTGTTCACACCCCCAAACCGCCCATCTATGTCAAGTAATAATTTTCGTTTTAAATTTTTAACTGTTTGCCAATTGTGATGTTTTGAGATAGTTAATTTTGACCTAATCCAAAACACCTCACTGGAACTGCTTAAGCTTACGTGAATGGATAACTCGAACTTCTTTTATCAAACCTTGTAGTATAATGCCCAGAAATGTGCTTTGCGAAGTTGGCTAAGCCTTGGGTTTCGTTTCGTTTCGTTCAAGCTGAACGAGCTCGTTCGTGTGCAGCAGCTTGGCAGAGTAAAAATATCTAGATGAAGCTAATACCCGCACCGATAAAGTTTCTATCGTTGAGATGAATTAATCTTATGTTAAAGGTTACTTAACGCTGTACGTAAAGATAGGATACAAAGATTTCACTCCTTTTCCCTTGACCCGCGAAAAGTTACAGGTAGTTTTCATACATAAAAATCCCGTTGTACCAAGAACAGCTCCAACAAATTAAGTTGAAAGCGCAATAACTTTGGAACAATCGGGCTAGAAAACCATAGCGATCGAGTGAAGGGCACGGATATGCTTCAAATTTCCCGAAAATATTTCATTTAGAATATAAAGCGATCTTCTGACGGGAAATTTACAATCACTTAAAATGTAAAAGGACGCCAAGATGAACACCGCTTTGCGTCCTTATAACTGAAACGGGATATCTAATCAATTGAAAGTTTGAAACTGACCCTTGCAGTGGCAGACGGGTTCACAGTTACACTGTTTCTAGCTAAGAATACATGTTGCTGAACAAGAGAGTCGATAGCTTCTAAAATGAGGAGACATAACCTTGATGAAAATGGCAAGCCCCTACCAAGGACGGACCCGGGGCCCTCTTAAAAGGCCAACATAAAATTTGGATTTCAGAAGATCCGAAGTAATCTGAATCATTGAATGGATGTTTTCAGCATTTTCGAGCTTGATATTACTGAATTAGCTATTTTGAAGTTATGGAGTCTAACATGAACCTATTTTGTTCGGTTTCTGGAAAAAGGGAGGGGGAATAACTATATAATAGCCCACCAACGTGGGTGAGACATGCCTCCCCCCGTCCCACACCTATACTTGTTGACGCCCGTTTGTTGAATGGTATCTCTTACAAGAATATAGCCTTTATTTTACATCACACAGGTTAACGTCCTTTAACAGAATTGTTTTCACTTAAAGACATGATTCTACAAAATCATTCCTTCAATTGCAATGCACTCCACAAACACGCTGATTTATTTAAAAGAATAGTCCAACTTGAAACCCAAATTTATTTTTGATATCTTACAGAGAAGCATATTCTAAGCATTCTGGTAAAATTTTCATTCAATTCCCATGTTCGGTTCTCAAGATATTAGCAACTGAAGTTATCACATTTTCTACCAGAAGTCAACCTTCAACAAACAGATGTGATGTCATGTCTTCACAATGAGGACCAATGTTTTGTATTTCTTTATTTTCCATCCTATTGTTTTGACCTTGGATTGATTAGGGTTGCTATCTTGCCCCTCTGACATACTAAGTTTTAAAAATTCTACTGCTCAGGATGCATTTATGGTAAGAATATTTTAGAGTTTTGTTGTATAAAATTGGTAGTAAATCTTAAAGAAGAACAAAACATTGCCCTTAAATGTGAAGCTATGACATAACACCTCCTTGCTTCAAGTACATTTTGGTAGAAAATGTGCCAACTTCAATTGCTATTATCTCGAGAACTGTTCGTGGCAAATGGATGAAACTTTCACAGAATGCTCACAATAAGTTACTCTTTAACACATCAACCATAAACGTGGGTCTGGACTACTCTTTTAGCTAGGATCGTCATTACAGGTTCTCCAACCATTTCCTGGACACGAAGAATTGGAAATTTTCCTCAAAATTAACGTTTTCATGGTAAAGTGAACGACTAATTTAACTCCTGATCAAAATCAAATATTTCCCTGCGGTTAACTTAAATCAGTTTTTCTATTCTCGATTATTTTCATCAGAATATGGTTGTATAACCTGTGACGGCATCCCAATTGTAAAACAATGTTGTTGTACACCCAAGAGCGTTTTAATATAATAGCGCTAAAGAAAGCCATATGTAAAGTCGGTTGGTTCATTTGTCCTCCCGAAGGCTCTTGCGCCATGGAGGAAGTAGTATCACTAAACTATCTAACAAACAAACCATTGTAAAGGAAATATTCCCATGGTTTACAAGTTATCACAACAAGGTATCAAAACATTATCCATTCGAAGACCTCTTATAAAATTTCGAACAAACATGAAAAAGTTGTATGCAAGAAAAAGGTGGGGCAGATGCCCCACCTTTGCAACCTGCTCAAGGCAGACAGGTGGTATTAGACAGATCAAAGTATCCCTTCCCCTTAGACCTCGTTCACACATTCTTAAGCTCAACTTAGTTTATCAAATGAAACTCAATTTATTCGTCATTCTCTTATACTAGACTATATTATTTGCTTACCAGATTAAACAAAATCTGCTCCTCCGTATAAAGATTTATTGAAGATCAAGTGGTGCGTAATTATTCCGAAGTTGGCAATAAATCGAGACAGCTGTTTATAGCTACGCTAAGTTCTATCCAGTGTTCTCAATGCTGATAAAATTGCTGACATTCATACCCTGCGTAGTCCAGCCTATCTTCACACTTCTTGTTGAACATTGTATTCTAAATGAGCTGTGTAAATTTAGTCCCTTCTAGCACTGTAAACTGATGATCGAGCAAATTACGGTGATATTTCTCTTCCATTCCCCTTTCCAAACAATGCTGACTCACTACTTAATGTAAATATTCCCGACTTAATGGAGAGAAATGGCAGTATTTATTGACATCTGTCATTCGATGGTTAATTTGACCAGGAGTTGCTATTAGCAACTTCCTGATTTGACAGTGTAAAAGTATTCAGTCACGACCAACGGTATAAATCAGACGAGATTAAAAGGGTTGTTTACAATGCAAAAGTAAAACCGATTAAAAAAATGAGTTAAGAGAGTGCCTCGTGGCCTATATATTCAATCTTGAGGATCTCGATACAGCGCACCAAGTCTATACTTAGGCTAAATTTTTTAAATGACGAAAATATTTATTTATTTTATGCTATTTAGCTATCTGCTTTTAATGAAAAAGGATGGCTCGTCGAAGGCGGCGCTGGAGAGGGGGGCTGCTCAAATGGTAACTAGCCCTCCCATGTAAACGCGAACAGTATACGTATTGTAACATTTATATTAGTCACTTCCCTTTAACAAGATTGTGATAACTTCAATTGGTACAATCTGATATTTTCATGACGATTTTATAGAAAAGTATAAAGGGAAAGACTACCTTGCCATGGGCTTCATCAAATACATTTTTGACGAAATACTAAGATTCGCTGCCGAAAAAAATTTATCAAGGTCCTAAAAGATCTGATAATTAAGAATCAACAACGTAATGAATTAAGTCGGATATAATAGAGCACAAAGCCTTTATCATTCTCAGAAAGCCATCTTAAGTTAAAGCGGTCGTCTCCAAAGTTTTCGTGGGAGACGCATCGAAAGTTAAGCATCTTTGAACGAGGATATCATTAAATTAGAATTTACAAAATGGAAAGTATTTTGCTCGAAACGCAATTGGATTTGCTGCAAGTAAACATTATTGTGATAAGAAGCGCTGTGATAACTTATTCTGATTATAATCACTGATGTCGTCTGTCTTGTAAAATGGGAGATTTCTTTGAATACATCTTTTAAGGACACCCATGACTTCAAACGGTTGTGCGTAAAAATACTGAAAAATCATCTAAGACTTTTAATTGCCACTTGATGATGGCCTCTGCTTTGTTCACATCAAAAGATTTCGGAAACATTATTTCCATTCATTTTATCATCAGTCAAAATGAAATGGTAATCAAAATTTAACAGCCGGGGAGAATTTTGTCCGATTGAGATACCAAAATTGTCAAAACTGAACACAAGAGATGAACACATCTACTCATTATTAAGTGATCTATGGAAGAACCGATTATAAACAAAGCCTTGGGGACAGATAAGTTTACAGGGTTTTCGAAATGAAATGCCACACGGTGTAGAGAAACCAGTTCATTTTCTTCGAATTAAGCAGAAAAAAGCTACACAAATTGGTTTATATTGCTGGGGAAAACTTGCAAATAATCTTTACAGAGAAATATCGAGCGACAAGTTAACAATTGTACACAACTATTTGTGGACTGCTGTTACAGTCCGTGGTCAAGGAAGACTTAAAAGAATGGATGAATGGATCTCACCAAAATGAATCTTTCAATGTAATAGAGGAAGTTCAGGATTCTGTTGTGCTAAACTTAACTGGAACACTTTTGAGGATCAGTTGATACACAAAAGGCTTCAAATGGTCTACAAGTCACTAAACGGTCTAACACCTGTCACCTTCCTTTATGACGCATAAATGTTTCAATTCACAAATTCTTTTCACATCCATGGTTTAAGATCTTCCTTCACATCTGCCCTCTATACGCTCAGAGGAAGAACAGAAATGCACAATAAAACATCTTCTTATTTGGGTGCAAAACAATGGAACGATTTACCTCCCTTGGTCAGGAAAGCTTTGTCTTTCAGTAGTTTTAAGTTTTTACCTGAGTGCTATTTTTAATGTATGCATTTTATCAGTTTAACTTAGTACGTGTCTGTTTATATTTTTATGTATTCATTTTAGTATTTGCCTGTAGAGTTTTAATTTTTTAAAATTTCATCATGGTTTTATATTTTTATTTTTATTTTTTCTCTTTGAGTTTTGCAATTGATTATCAGCTGCCTTTACTTTTAATTCTCATTTTTATGTTTGTAAACTTTTTTATTACCTCGTGATCGGAGGGCCTCGGGGAACATAAGCCTATATAAGCTTACCGACTTATCTTCCTTTCCACAAAGTTTAAGTAAAATAAAAAAAACTTCATTGCAGTCTTTTGTTTCATTCTCGTGGTATTTATAGCTGACGTCATCTAATATCCAACAAAAAGTGAGCGTGAAGCAAGTATGTGTAATGCTATGGGTTCACATATCTTATTTAGGTATTTTTGGACCTTAGATTTTATGGAATTACTAGTTGCAAACAGGATATCTTAAAGTTTACAAAATTCAAAACCCAAGGATGTGTCCATAGTGTAAAAGTATAGCATTTTACAGCAAAATTGAATATAACTTTAAAAATATATCAAATATTTTCAGAAATGTGAAACTATCACTTTATATCTGCTTGTTTTAAGTTTTCCTTGAAAAAGTGGTGACTTCTTCTGCTAACATCTGGAAACCAAACATAAGAATTGAATGAAACTTTTACAAAACTGCTTAGATTAAAGTTCTCTCTAAAACGTAAACAAATGGTCTGAACTATTTTAAAGTGAAATCATGTGGAATTTGATTCATTCTTAAAAGCGACTGGTGAGGTAAGACTAATTGTTAACCTCGATGCATTATTGTGTTTAGTAATAGTTTGTAAAAGTTTGAAGGTATACTACTTTTAAGAGCTAAACCATCCATATTTTTTTTTTATAAAATTCGACATATTACTTGGGCTTCTCTTCAAAACGAGGATAGTTCACACATTTCTTTGTTTTTGCATCAGATTATGATACTCAGCATCTAACCTCATCTAACTAACTCAGCCTATGAGTTGTTGCAAGATTTGACCACGGTGCACGTATGGACCCCACATGTGAAAACTTTCTCATTGAAAAGGCACATGAGCACCTGATGCGCAGTCTACTATTTACCCTAAGCCATTTGCTAAAACGAAATCTAGATAATAGACTACCCGGTTTCCCGAAAGACCGCAAAAATTTATATCTTTTCGTGGGTTTCTCGACGATGTCCATCCCTTCAAATGATTTCAGAAATTTTGTTTACTGAAAAATGGGCTCATAATACCTGCATGTTGTTTGTCCATACCCATACATAACCCATAGTGGTCACAAATAACCCCATGTGGGCTTCCATGTTGGCAAGATTGGGCACTTGTAATTAATGAACCCTACCAGTGTTGTAGTCGAGGGCGTCATGACAGACTGACAGAGACCGCCGCCACCCCTAACCCCGTAGTCGAAGCTGCACCATCGTGGCCAGCGATTTACAATGCTGTAGACCTATTTTAGTTGTATCTTATACATGAGTGGATTTGGTACTGTGCGACAGGCTTGTCTGCTTGTTGAGAGGTACTTTGAAATATTTCCTGCGGGGAAATTCATTTTAGAGAAAATCTTGCATTTTTGTAATGGGTCTCTGCTGAATTTCTAGGACCAACCAACTATCAGCTCCCTGTTTCTCTTTTTTCATTGATTGGTTTAACCACGCAGAAAGTGACAACTGTTTTGTCCATAGTTTCAAGACCTGTCAACTTTTTGGTAATAAATTTGATGAATTTAGATTACCTCCTCCGTCACCTACCAGTGTTGTTTTTTAATCATCTGCCACAGTTAACTCAGGCTGTTAGCTATCTCCTGTTAAACAAACAACAGAAGGCTCCATTTCAGAAGCACAATAGCCTTCATGAAATACCTCAGACATTACATACAATGTTACCACCAAAAACGAAAAGAACTCCTAAGCGTTTAGATACATGATTTGGGTGCTGAATATGAGCGTGTAATTCAGTTCGTGTTTCTATAACATTCAGCTCAAGAAATCGCGCATTGTAAGTGACAGAAATGAAGTTATAGCGGATTAAATTTGTTGGGTAAAAATTTCGATCGATGAATCGATTTTGAATTAGTGGCTTGCCACAATAAATGATTAAAACAGGAAATTTTATCTTGGGCACTAAAAACTTGTCTTCTCAATCGGTTCTCTTTCATTTTAACATCACGACTGATATGACATAAAAATATTAGCAATCTGAAAAAGCTTTAACATAAGAAAATGTCAAATGTACAGTAATGTGATTGTAAGCTTCTACTTTCTACAAAGTAATAATTTCGACTTTTTTTGTTCATATACTTTTGAGCGTTGATGGATTATTCTTTGTATATAAAAGAGTGCTTTGGCTGCTTATAATATCCGGGGTAAATGCTCCCAGCGTCTCCAGTCATTGTCTCTGGATCTCATTGCCTCTTTCGGAGCAATCCAAGCGATTATCAACTGTTAGCTTTACACAGAACTTTGGTCATGAAAATGGAGCACTAGCATGGAATAAAAATCTGGCATCAAGCAAATACTATACTTGTAATAAATTTGACAAAACTCTCTAATTTCAATTTCATTTATAGCATATTTATCAGTTTCCTCGGGTTTAAGGCTTCAAAACCCGGCCTTTGGGCAAAAAACAAGAGATTTACATGCAACAGTCTCCACATTGTCAAACTATAGTTTACAAATGAAATGGCTACAACATTTTTCATCTACATGTTTCATAAGGGAAAGGTTAATCGCAGGGAGTAATCTGCAATTTGTTTGAATACTGGTGCACCAACTGAGCTATATGACTCCGCATAAGAGCGGATATCCTAACCCTGCCATACTTTTGATCTTCACATGTTTCACAACAAAAGTTGCTTCACGGGCCCTACATCCCACATTTCTTAACACAAATTTCTCTTACTGAACCTCCATATAATTCCCAAAGCTTGCAATGCAAATCCCATTTGTTGACAAAGCTTAGGAAACTTATGGTAACTTTTTTTAACTACAGTCAACTGAGTTTCTAAGAATATGCATTTCACTATTACGAATAATTCAATTGATTGAACTTGGGAAGGTCCCATACCTCAATATTCTCAAAATATCCCAACTTTTGGGTTTTACAGTTTGGCTAATTCCGGATCAAGAAGTTCATTTCAAGCCCATCACAACCTATCACAGAGGGGAATGAGGAACTAGTTCCTCAACGAAAACCAATACTTACTCGAAAAACGAAAAAAAAAACACGAAAAGAAAAATAATTACAGTAGTTCATAAAAATTTGTAGCGAAGAAGAAGCACGATAAACAACAAACCACTCAGTGATTACGTAAAATAAAGACTGTCCAATTACCACGTGGTGTATCTCTGAAATTCTAAAAATGCTTTCTCGTAAGTTAGTTAGTTAGATGAGGTTTAACGGCCCAGTTTCCAACCAATTGGTTCAAGTCGAGCCGGCCACGGCCTTT
>WURT03326158.1:4903-24399 GCA_009936505.3 Holothuria glaberrima | reverse complement strand
TTTAAGAATGCTAGTTTCTGTATTCTAGGGCTTTGCGGAATGCCCAAATAATTTTCTCCTCTATTGACAACCTACATGAATATTGATAGTAAGAAATTTGTGCTAGGTCTATAGAAAGTGGACTCCTTCAGTCTTGTGACGAATGCTCAATATTCTGACCTATATTTGGGGCTTTTGCCCCATAAAGGAACTTTTCTTTAAGAACCTATTCCACCAAACATTGCTGGATTCGCCCCTAACTATAAGTTTAATTCTCTTTGGCGGTATTGTTATCTTCCATGACGCTTAGAACTCACAATCTTGACTTTTGCACATGTATTTGTTGGCATACCAAATGTTTTGATGAAGAATTGTAAATGTTGTCCTAGATATTAATGGAAATGTCATGTTAATAAAATTATCAAAGTGGAAATAACTTTATCACACAACAGATAATCCACTGCAGGTGTTAGCTTGTTTCGTGGATTTCAGAATGAATTGGTGTGCAACAACCACCCAAATCCGAAGTCGTTATTATGTGGTCTCGATGACCTCGGAAAGACGGTTGGGTGGTCTAACCGGACATAAGACCATCGCCATTTTTGTCTCTTTTGGTCTCAAAAAACTATAACGATTCAACTGATTCAAGTTTAAGGCTTTGTTTTCAAGGCACGAATTTTCATCCCCTGCCTTATTAAAACTCTGAAATCGTAGGTTAAATCTTTAGGTAACGAAGTAATCCTCTAATTATTCTTCTATTTATTTTATGCTTTTAAAATTTGCATATTATGGAGAACTGAGATCCTATCAACTATATTGGTAACTCGTTTCATGAAATATGCTCGGGATTTTCTGGTCAGTATATTTGTCTGAGAGATTTGTCTGTTTTGGTAATTTGGAAGTTACTCTCAAACCGAAACTGTTTTGTTATCGGTTGATCAGAGTACGAAGCTCACTTATGTGCCGGTGGTTTCTGTATAAGTTTTGACCAACGATTGAGCGGACAAAAAAAAAAACAGGCAAACGCACGTTTTCATTTCAGAAATGTCAGTGTGAGGCATTTCTAAGAAATTCGATCAAATAAAAGTCGATGACTCAATATATAGGTATTGAGCCTTGCTTCGTCAAATGTATACCCCTTGCCTACCATACTCTGATTGTAGTAAATTTTTAGCCCCCATCTCCCTCCTCCATCCTCCCTTAGGTCGGTGAAGCTATTCCCTCGTCGGGCAAATCCCAAGCCCCATCTTGAAATAGGCTGCAGAACAATCTAAAATAGCTATAGGCTTGGATTTATTGCACTGTAAATCTTATCGGAAGTTGTGGCATTGTTTGAATGATTCGGTAATAATACATCTTCACGACACTGGGATATATGGGTAATCTATCTGTTTGGGTAACACAGGTAAATCTTTAAGTAATCATTTCAGTGAGTAGTACTGGATTACAGTATATCAAGTAACCACACGATATAAACTTTTTTTACATATGTAGACACGTACCCAATCCATAACATTATATCATGCATATGAAGTCACGAGACTTCTAACCCTTAACGTTATTTTATGTCTCCTCCCTAACCCTATGACACGGTGACATCAACTTACTATTCAAAATGGTTTTAAACACAGTATACTGGAAATGCTATACATGTAGTGCAGGCATGGTTGAATCAGGAACTGCCTGCAGTTGAATAACATCCAATTAGGCTGTCGATGAAAAAGGGGGAATTCCCTGCCATCAGTTGCAATTTTGGATGACAATGTAGCAGAAAATAAGAAATACGATTGGATAAATTCATCACGTGATCGATACTTTTGGGTGCATTGGATGAAAGGTGAGTATGACCAGATGACTTACGGATTCGTCAAACTATTGTCATCGTACAGGTATAATTATTTATATGAATTTTTCCCATCGAACAACTATGGTAGTCTAAGACTTTCTGTCTGATTTCGGCCAGCAAATACGTGCTGACAGGGGGGTTATTCTCAAAGTGTGAGCTACATGGGGTAGCCGGAGGGGTAGATAAGGTATTCTAGTTTGCCAAAAAGCTTTATGTTTGTATTTTTGAGAGCTCCACTATGTTTGCATGATTTATGATCTCCCACGTTTACATAGGCAGGCCTACATACACACTTGCGGAAAATTGCGTACTCTCAGATTGACGGAAACCATGGGCAGAGATCTGTGTTTGACATTGGGAGTGGGGGAGGACGTGGGTCCAAAACCTGAAAATGATCTGTACGTTTATGTATACGTAAACGTACCTTGATATAACTACACGTATACGTATATACGTACATGTATACGCCTAGGCGTAGGAAGCTGTTCGAGACAGGGGGCTGGACCTTATTTCGGATTGTCGTCCTGGGAAGGGTCTAAGGGAGGGGTGTCTCCCTCCCCTTTGGAAAGTTTTTGGATATTTGAGGGTCCTTAGATGCATTTGGTGCATCATTTTGGACAAATTTTAAGGAAAATTACTGTAAATTTTTGACATTTCTTACAGAAAAGACAAATAAAGGGTTTTCGTCCTTGGAAAGTGTGGGGGGGTTGAAGCATACTTCCGCCCCCACACATTTCGCTGGGGGAGGCTGGCGCCCCAGGCCCCCGCTTCCTACGCGTTATATATGTATACGTGGACGTATACAAAGACGTATATGTATACGTAAACGTATATGCAAATGTAAACGTATATGTTTAAAGGATGCTGATAACGAAATGACTCATTAGCGGCGCCGAACACCGAAGGAGCACAAATCTTCCATTTGCGTAGTCGCAAATATCATTGAGTGTGTATTCAGAAGTCAATCAAAATTTAGCATGCACTTTTGAATCCAACAGCGGGTAGACTTGAGTGCTTGACAGGGAGGATTGTAAAGCACAGGAGAAAACCAGATGGCCCCTGACAATGACACGAGGAAGCTACCAGTGGTGGTACGAAGGGGGGGGGGGGATGGGGAGGCATTTCCCTCCAGGCAAAACCTTTTCCGCCCAAATGCTCCCCACTCAGCTCCTGAAATATAGTGGCCTGACGGCCGGAGGAATGGTCTAATTCATTAAAATTATTCGTTATCTTTGCACTGGCTGATGCATTATGAACCATAAATACACCTATCCCGGCTGAGATTTAATTTTTCACTCAGAGATATCCTTAAACCTCAGAGCTTCCGAGGGCTTTACCCCCTGGACCTCCACCAGGAGTCCTAGGGCGGGCCCCTGGAACCCACCCGCTTAATAGTATAGTGGCCTGATGAGAGGAATAGCCTATAGGCCTACATTAAAATTATTTGGAATCTTTGCATTTGATGATGCATTATGAACCAACTATACCAATTCTAAGTCTTAAATTTTTCGCACAGAGATAGACTAAAACCTTAGAGCCACCGGGGGCTTTGCCCCTGGACCCCACCAGCCCCAAGGCGGGTCCTGGACCCCACCCACTAAAGCTCGCGCTTCTCGCTCGGCGCGCTACGCGCGAAATTTTTTTGCCCCCCCCCTCAGCATTTTCTTTTGCCTTCCATTTGCCCTCCACCACTTTTGAGATCCTGGTGCCGCCACTAAAAGCGATACGTGCGCGCGAAGAGATTCCAATCAAGTGTTTGAAGGCACTGAATGTGCAATTGAATACAAGTTTTGTGTGCCTGTGTGAATCTTATTGTGTCTCAGTAATCGCACGTATGTTGCAATAGATGCACGAGAGAGGGGGTGAAAGGGATTCCGCCCCCTCAAACAAAACAACAGGGATCGTGTCTTAGGCCTATGTGTATACTGGCAAAGAGAAGCAAATATTGCGGGTTTGCCAAAATACTAAAGGTTATCCGCCCTCCTTACCTAAAGTACTCGAGGGGACTACGTCTCGCATAGACCAATTTTAGCAAAATGCCAATGCAGTTGACCAACACTGTGGGGAGATTGAACAAAGGTATAATTATGTCTACGAATGTCTTTTTCATCATCGAACACGCACTCTGATGAGTGTGCGCTATGCGGGCCGGGAAAATAGTTTTTCATGACCTTTTAGCACCAGAAAGTCTGATGTACACATTAACATCAAAATGTAGCGGTTTTTACCAAAATATCAATGACATTTCGTTCCCCTCGACCAAGTTATTGGAGGGTACACTTACAATATCAGCAAATATTATGGTGGTTGACCAAATAAAAGAGGGGAAGGTGGTCTGTGCCTCAACCAAATTATTGGGGATTTATTTTTAAGGAGGTCCTATGATCAGGTCTGTGCGAAAACAGTTACTCCTCTTTACCGGGCTAAGGGATAGGTGAGGTACAGTAAAGATTCCCTCCTAGAAAATTTTGGAAAAAAAGAATTATTTTTGCCTTATAACATCTCACTTCCTGAACGCTTATGGGTGAGGAGGGAACGTAAGACTTCTCCTTACGGGTGCTTTAAAGGGTGAATGACACAGAATGCATTCAGCAAGGGTTTGGAGCCATCTCCAAAGGTGTGTGTGTGTGGGGGGGGGGTACTTTTCACTATTTGCGAATCGCCACCCTGGGGAGGGGTCTAAGTGGAGGGGTTCCCCTCCAAGTTGAAAAAAAAACAATTTGGAAGGTGTCAATATTGCAGATGGTGCCATATTTGGGTGCAATTTAGCTTTTAAAATGTGTCAATTCGTAATTTGTGTTATATTATTATCACAATTTTAGCTTTCACTATTTTTGAAAAAGTAGGGGGAGGACTTTTTGGAGATGTCCCCCATCCAAAAAAGTGAGGGAGACTCGTCCCAGTCCCCCCACGATCCACGCCCATGGCATTCACCCCAGTCTGAATGCCAGTCAACTGTCATGGGTCCGTTTACAGACTCTTATGTACCATTCTTGAGCATAGGTACTTATGTAGGAAAGGCCTGTATGGTTGATGTGATAAGAAAGTTTAAGCGAAACGTCATTTTATTTCCAGCTTCAAGATTATGTTGGCAGAGAGACCGCCTGGTTTGGTGCATAATAGGGCCTAGATTCTCAAGTGTTGGCCTCAGGGCCATTTGCGGCACACAAGGACTACAAAAATCTGAAAATCACGGCCTGAGAAGTATTCGCGAAGTTCAAAATTTTAATAAGAAACGAAGCACATGAACGAGGTCCTGGCTACTTCAACATATTGAAAGCAAAAAAATCAAGTAAAAGTGGTCCACAACTAGAAAAAACTTGAGAACCCCTGCACTAGGGCATAATTTGGAGATTACTGAACCCCGAGACCCACGTTGTTGTTGCATGCTAGCCAGTCCTATACACGCTATTCTCTTTCAAATCGGCCTATCTAAAATACTATACTGATGGCTTCAGAGAATGACAAGTCTCACCAATGAATGGAATCAGCGATAATTAACTTTCGTATTTGTTGGTATTTCAAGTATTCACCTGTTCCATTTTCCGTCAACAGAGAAATACCAGCAAGAATATTTCATGACGACATAACTTATTGCTGTATGTCTGCTTTCGCTACAAAGTACGTACGGCGCTCTTTCAGTCACTTCGAAAGGCGGGAAAAGTTTGCAAGCGTAGTTGCACACAAAGGAAACAGTCATCTTTGAAAAGGGGAATTCCCAGTGAAGAACGCGCTTGCTCAAAACTCACAGTGCCGTATCTATCACAGAACTATGTACTGTATACGAATATACGACTCCGAGAACTCTAAGAAGAATGCGCCCTCTATTTGCTTGTACAGGAGCACAGGAGCGTGCGCTCATTGTTCAACTATACTGACGGCACGTCACGATCACTGTTCGTGTTAATAGAGTTAGTTAGATGAGGTTTTACAGCTCAGTTTCTAACCAATTGGTTTAAGTCGGGCCCCGGCCTTTCTGCAGTTGTAGCTCATTGTGGCTCTGTGGTAATAGAAACCTTTGCCAGAGTGCCTTGCTAACTACGTGGTAAATGGAGGGGGGGGGGGGTTGTGTCCAATTAAAATACATGGAACAGAACTATGGAAGAAACATTAAGAGCTGGACTACTGATACTCAGTCGGGAAGTTACATATTTAACCACTAAAGGGTTCTGGACGCGACACTGGAAAACTCACGTCCGGGAGGGGGCCGTTTGGACTGTGGCCTCTCTCGTTCCGCCACCTGGCCGCCACCCTGAATACAGTGCCCGAAATTTTAGTGAGTTGTAATCACAAGTTTGTTCGATATTAAGCATCGATAGGCCTATTAGAAGAGCAGGTATACATACCCAGTCGGACCAGTTCCCATGCAGCTTGGAGTACACCTTTATGCATTTGTACCAGCACATCACAAGGGGCCCTCATGAGGATTTTCACTGGGACCTACATATTCCCTCGAATAATAGATTTCAGCGGTGATGATGAGCAAGGGTACTGGGGAACAGGTAGAGAACAGCTTGATACAGCGCCTGCCTACTATAAGCCTGATGACCAGCGATGTATTAACGCTTCTTGTTACATTTTCACCAAATACCGTACAGACCTAGTTACGGGACAGTACTCAATAAAAATACTAAAAGACGTAATTAAAAGAAGTTAAAAAACGAGTAAGAGTCACGGTTATTCTGAGTTAAGGCACAGGTTTCCAGTACCTATTATTAAAAAACAAACTGAAACATCTTCTTGCGAAACAAGAACTGTATCCTGGTTTGTGGGTATCTGAACGATGTTTATGTTCCTGGGTGATTATTTGCCAAACTCTGGATGCTCTTATGGCAACTTCAGGAAAATATAGTTTGTCGACGTTACGTAATGTATATATGCCTTCATTTTGGATCAAATATGTCTGCACGCACGTTTTCAATTTGGGAAATTAGACTGGCGAAGGCTTAAGACATTTACAGACCTCAGTACTAAAAACATTTCCAAGAAGATTTCGAAATAGTCCTACCCATTCTCAGAAGGTATTCAGGTTGACGGAAACAGTAAGCTTGCATTTTAATCATTTTAATAAAGGGTAGGGGAGGTGGTGAGTTGTGCACTGCAAAAAGTAGAAGGTGACTGAAATTATGGTGTTGCCAGAATTTTATCAGTCTGGCAAAATTACCGTGTGATAGTTGCCGATTTGAATGTGAAAGAAATCCTTGTTTTTCCTCATGACTCAGCCCTTGACTGTGTCTGGAGGTACGTGCATGCACCAACCCTGCTTTGTCGATCCGAAAGTGTTCATCTAGTTGTCATAGTAACGCTGGTTAATAATTACACCGTTGACTATAGGTACCCCCAAGACTGACGATAATAAAGGTTCACTCTGTTATATTATTATATAAAGTCGAAAAAGTCTAACATACTACTTCGTAGGTTGAAGGAAGAAAGCAAGTGGTTAATTGCATTAGATGGCCGTCCCTCAAAATTCTGGTAAGCTTCACTGACTACTTTCCGCAACAGTGGCAACAGGTCCTGCAACTTCTCTCACCGGATTTACTAACCAGTCAATATTCCCAGGTATAAGCCGCATTCCGCGCATACTTCACCTTTTACACATCCGCTGAGAATTGAGATCTTCTCTTTGTGGACGTGGTCACATGGCTTCAGCAAACTTTTTATCGGCGGATTCTTTTGTTTTCACTCGAGGCTACTTTGGTAAACCCCCTCCAATGTTGTGTTTGCAAAGAGTCGGGTAAACTGTGTAGCTTGCAGGTTTCACTTTAGTGAGATATACCGGGTTAAGTTTAACCACCCACGTACAAAATGCTTGAAATTTCTGGGATTTGATGTAATTTATCAGATGAATCTGTCTTTCGTTTTGGATTTACCCAATTGGGTCGCATTCATTGTGTCACACTTGTGTGGTAGATGCCGAGTGCTATTCTTAATCTCTTGCGTACGTACGTACGATAAGTGATCGCGTACACCAGCTGATCGTCGGATACAACAAAGTGAGACGGACTCGACACCGGGTGCAGTGACTGCATGCTGTCTTTAGCTTAGTGCTTTGTGTTTGCGTACTGTGTGCTGGACTTTAGTGTAACTCATAGAATTTGAGAAAAAATTCCAAATGAGCGACGCTGAAGGGGTAATGGAGTCTCCAGACTCTTCAGCGGAGCAGTCCTCCAGCCCGGGTCCCTCAGGGGAGTTAACAATAGCATTGCCTGAGGGTGGCGCAGAGGAGGAACCGAAGACACCGCAGAAGAGAAGCCCTGGTAGACCTCGAAAACCTAAGGAACCGGTGAGCTTTTGTTGCTAACGTGCAGAAGAGAGTTAAACAGTCCGAACAAAGGACTTGATTCTCATGATGTGATGGTGTGTGGTGTCAGATGTAAGCCTAGGCTATAGGCCTAGGTCTTTAAATTATGTAGAAGTTGCGGAGAAACAATGCTAAGTTTGTCAGAATGTGATAAAAGCAAGCAAGTCAGTTTTTATACATGATAGCTATAACCTATAGAGGTTAGAGCCAGCATTACTGAGAAACGTGGCCATCAGTCATGCACGTTTGCGCAGCTAGGCTATAGGCTAGCAAGTACTATAGTAATAAAGTACTGAAGTCCTGGGTAGTGATTCACGGGTTACTAGGCCTATAGTCCCCCATTACCTCTTTTATGTAAAGCTTTGTTCATATAAGTAATGTCATGGCTTTCAAGGCTAGATACAGTAGGTAGGGGTTTTGGTCAGTTACAAGTTGTGCAGGGATAGCCTAGCTAGCGTAGAAGCCCTAACTTTACACTGCCTCAGAGTAGGATACTGTATGAATGACTACTGAGAGCTGTCAGACTGTGTGTACAATTGAAGAACAGTAACATTTTTCTTTTTCTCTTAAATTAGATTGAAATTTGAGCAGGCTCTGTGATAGCCAATCGTTAATGTACATTTTTAGTTACTCAGCAGAAAATTCCAGTTAGGAAACACATACTTGGTGTCAGGTTTTAACCAGTTCTACCTGGTTCTGTCAAGTACCAGTTAAAGCCTTACACCAATTACCTGTTAGCTGGCCTAACTGGAATTTCCTCCTGGGTATATATTGGGGTCATGGGTTAACTAAGTTCCCTTTAGTGGAATGGACACACATTAGTAAACCCCAACTGCTAATTAAGCTTTTACAGCTTGTTATTGCCTGGTGAGTTATTGGAAAACCACTGCACCTGAATATAGTCTACAATAGGCCTACATGTGTTGTACATAATAGTAATTATCATGTGTGATTTTAATAGTTTGCATGGATTCAAATGAAAATCAATTTTCATATTAAATTCTGCGGAAGGATACAAATTTCGTTGAAAGTTTGCTCAGTGGTTAGAGTGCATATATGTTCAGTACTGATACCTATCATTTATTTGATAACCTTCCTGGTTACATCCTGATGGAAACTTCTGGAAATAACTGAAGTGCATGTTCAGCAAAGCTGTTAGGGTGCTGGATGAAGGGGGCAGTTGGAGGAATTCAGCAGTTGAGAACATGGCTTCGGGTATGGTGCGACTTTATTTATGTTTACAGTATTTATTATTCAGGTTGCTCTGAAGCCAAACTGTCAGCCTGTTTTGCAGACCAAGGGTTGGCCATCCCTTTCCACATTTTGAAAAATAGATAAAGGCCGGGTGTACACTTGGTCATCATTGTCAGTATCATTATTGTCCCTTACATAAGGCAGAATGTTGCATACAATTAAAATAAAAAGGATGAATTTAACTTGCGCAGATTTTTATTTACAGCTAATCTTGTAGCCTAGGTCATTTTATCAAACAAGTTGTGTTTAGTACAATAGCATAGTTGCATACATTCTTTAAAGCACCTGGGTTGCTGATGTCAATTCCCATCTTTATATTAATTTGTTGGTCAACTACTGTACCCAATTGAAAGCATAGAAACTGGAACAAAGTTTTCATAGAAAGAGTAAATATGAGTGTTTAAATAATATCAGTATCCCCAAAACACAGTTATGATATAGCAAGTTCAGTAAATGTGGGGGATCACTCTCTTTCTGTTGTATTTCAAGTTAAACCAGTGGGTAGGATTTTACTCCTTTCCCCTGTGATACAGCAGGTAATACCATGCAGTTGTCTTCCACACTGTAGCTCTACAAATTCTTGGAGGTCTATGGGACCATTTAAGAGACTGCATCGCATGGCAGTTTACAGAACTGTGTCCTCCAAAGCACATTCCACAGAAGAACAGTTTGACTACACAAAAGTTGGACACGAATCTGCCAGAAATTCACATTATCGTATCTGTCTACAGTACAGTATGCTAACAAATCAGAAATTTAATTTGTATTGGATTATGGACTGGCAACTTTTAAAGGACAGAACATTTCTGCAGCACAGCATCAGTTTAAGGGAATAACCCTGTAAACATTTTATCATCAGATCAAAGTCTTTTTAGGATTAGCATCTGACCATTGTCTGCTGTGTTTTGGTTTGCAAATCTGTTTTATGTCAGATCGACGTCAGCAAAGACAGGTGGCATCAGACATGGTTTGGACTAAGACCCAGAGTCCTGTTCATTGTCCATTTAACACTATTCTGACCTCAGCAAAAGGACTATGTACATTTCCAAACTTCCACTTGATGTGGTATTCAAGTCACAAATGGGTTTTCCCTGGCAGTCTTTGGTTAGAACTTAGACCAACTTCCAAATCTCACCCTACCTCATTCTGACAATTGGACCAAAAGCCGATGTTGGTCTGACTTCAAAATGTTTACTGGAAATTGATGTGACCAGAAACGCTCCAGGCTTTGGTTGTGGGACAGAATTTTCCTGTAGGTTTAACTCAGTGAAAATTCCTTGTACCCAGCCATGGCCAGAGAGATCCTATGACTCCTATCAGCCCCCCCTCTCCCACTGCCTTTTGTTCCCTTCTAGTATCACATGGAAAGTTTTAGGCCTGTTTGAAATAACATTGTGCAATGATGGACAACAAATTAATAAATTAAAGACTTAAAATAACATACCAGATTTAATCATTGTCTTGTTTTCTTGGTAAACATGAAAGGTGCAAATTTGTGTAATTTCTCAATCATTTTGCTGCATACACTTGGATATTTGCATCAAAGAAGCCTTACACTGTATGCATATTGAAGATGATGAAATCAGCTACATTATATATAAATGGACAGCTTTTAATGAATTGTTTGTATTTTCTGGAAGGATTTCTAAGTTTCTTCTCACTGGCACCAGGATGTTGGAACAAATAAATTTATACTTTTAAAATGGAACATGTTCGTGTACCAGTATGTATTTCTGGAATTTTTTCTTCTCTTTTGGTACTTTTGCCTACTGCAAGAGGCCACTGTGCATTGTAGGAAACATTACATTTTTAATCATTTGATCAATTTTTGCTTGTTACTTAAGTTCATTCGAACAAACACTCTCCTGCAAAATCTCACATTTTTGCTTTTTCTACCAATATATATATTTCATGACCCTTGGTAATATTCCTCTCTTCTCAAACATTTGATCATCAACCCTAGGTGGCTGACACCACTGTGTGCAGCTCCCAGAGAATCAGTTGAGAGTAAGGATTTCAGGTCCTGTCCCCATATATTAGTCTGACCCAACAAAAGACACCCATTGTTCTTGCTACCAGTCCCTTCCTGCTACCCATTTAAAATAAGTGGTCACTTTCACTGTTTTGCTATAAATTCAATAATTTACAAAATTATAACATTTCAAAGTTTTTTTTTTCTTTTCTTTTGCACCATAGGCCTTTGTAAAATATAGTACATACTGTACTGTACTGTATTGCATGCAGCAGGCTTAGACTGTATACTACTGTATACATTTAAATAGCAACACATTTGAAAATGTCAATTGAAGTCACACAAGAGATTATTATGATACAATACTTAGCATATAGTGTATATATCGAAGTGTACTTTGAGAAGCTCTGTTTTGCCTGATAAAACTGTACCGTACCAAAAGGAAACAAAGGAAATGCATTACATGACATCAGGTACCTGCTTAGCTGACTCTCTGTCCCTATGTTGATGCTTTGGTAGCATAAAGCAAAGAAAAAAATATGTCTGTTCTGTAGGGGAGTGAATGATATATTTGCTGTCATTGAGAGATGTTATTCACCTGAGAGGTAACCTGACTTTGCAGGTGGTTGATGGGGAAGGACTCACATAATCCCCCATAACATGTCATTGCAAAGACTTTTAAGAATATTTTAAGTTATTTTTGACAATGTGTGTAACATTGGCACATCTTTTTCATGTAAATGAATGTTTAAAAGTTGTGAATATTTCACTTAAAATGATTTTATGTATTGAAAGGCTTCAAAAATTATGAAATGGAGGGAGAAATTTATTTAACTTGTTGTGGAGCAGTATAAAATTCTCTATATTTTCTCCACACCGTCTGAGAAAGGGTTTTATTGTATCTACAGTACTATTTTATTTTTTAACCTTTTGTTCTTTTTATCTAAAATTTGCTGCCATTCAAGAGCTCATCTTAGAAAATATAGTAGAGCTACTGCAGGCATGCTGAATTCCATATGAAGTTAATCCTACAATGCAGCGAAAATAGCTGTTTTATAAATTTTTAAAAATTGTTAGATAACATATGTATGTTCCATACTAAATTGGAGATAGTGATTCTGTAAGTAAAGTTTAGGTGGCCAAGAAATGATTAAATGTAGTGACAGCAAATCTGCTGCTGTCCAGGAGTTCCATCTTGTGACTTTTATTCATTTTAGTATTTATAAATTTTGCTTTTAAAAAAAAAACAGGCAACAAATTTATCTCTCCCCAAGCAGGTAAAGTTCACCCAAGTTTCTAGCCCCTCCTCTTAGTAAAAAATACAGTACCACCTGTGTAGTACATCTCCCAAACAGTAGCTTGTATTGAGTTGAAATTGCTTTAGGTCATTTGTGTGTTATGCATTTGGCACATGGTAAAAGGCATCATTGACCAGTCAAAGTATGGTTACCAGTTATTAATAGAGATGTAATCATACTGTATTCCTTAATATGTTTGGGGTTATACAACAACTCCTTTAAACACTGTAAGTAAGTACTACTTATTTCAGGGGATACTGTAGTGGTTAAAAATAAGCATCTTTCCAAATAGTGGGCATTTTGGATTCTTAACTGTTTGCTTGAAGATGGAAAAACTTTTGTTGACAGGTACAGTTTTATGTTGAATTTATTACAAGGGCAAATATTTCTTAGGTTATATAATTTATATATTATTTCAGTTGGATAGTGCTTTTAATCAGTTTAAATAAAACTGCTTATAATAACTTCACTGTATAATCTTTAAAGTGATTACCCATAAATTTGATGACGTAACTTCAATATTTCACTGTCAGTGATCCTTTGACAGCAGAGTCAGTTGCGGGACTAATCTAAATCTTAAGTTAGGGCTCAGAGAAGTCAGGACTTCAAAAGGTTGAAATGTTTACTTTAGAAATCTAAACATATTTGACAAATTGATTTGTTCTTTTTTAAATACAGAAGAGGGGACAATAATTACATTTTCAAAGTTGCATTGCTATTTTGAGGATTTATTTAATTTTTATAAAGTCAGTGAAAACCATGGGATTGCACATTTGCACTTGAATATACAAAAAATTTTGTTCATCATAGATTTAATAATTTGTCGGGTTTTTGATCTAGCTAATACTATAGCTTAATTCCTTTTCACAATACTTTATACAGTATGTGGATACTCTTCTGCCACATTTTCAACAATGTGAGTAAGCATTTTTGCTGAAAATGAAGATTCATGTGTAGAACATGCAAATGAACTGACACATTTTGCAAGGAGCACTTCTCAGTATTTAACGTCTGTGTCAAGAATTCATTGCAGTAAATTAAGTGCAAGTATCCTATGTACACTACAGTATTTGCCTAAGGATCATCCTCCTACCTCTTTGCTAAACAATATACAACCTTCTGTAGGGAACTTTTAATTTGAAGGATATACTGTACCATAACTTTTTTCTTCATTTAGTGTACTTTGTATAAATCCTGTATGTTCTTCAGCTTAATGTACACAGCCTGATAATAAAAGTACCAATGTTCTTATATAACACTAAATCCAATTGTGTAAAAGCATAGTTCAAAAGTCTTTACAATTTTAAAACAACTTAGTTTGATGGAGAATACAACTTAAAGAATATGTCATTCAACCCACAGTAACTTCCAAGTAACCCTGGTAAGGATCATCTTTCATGCATGGTTGGTTGATTTAAATCAAGCTGATTAAAATGATGGTTTTAATTGAAAAACATCACGACATAAATTGATTTATTTGATTTAAATCAATTTATTTGATTTATATTACTGATTTAAATCATGATTTAAAAAGAAAAAAAAATCTTCAACCAGGCTGCCTTCATGCATCCAAGACCAAAGTTGCCAGATTCAAGGGATGAAATAGAGCGAGAGAGTCAATTCAATTGATGCAATTATTGCGTAGAATCAATTTTCAAATTAATTAGTAGTTTACCCTCTCATGATTAGCAGAACTTTATTATTAAAATCATCAGTCAACATTAGAAAGAATTAAAACATTCACCTGTAGGCAGAACATGAGAAAATGTTGATTCACAACTTGCACACAGCTACTTGTAAGTCAAACTTGATTTACAACTGGGGTTTCTTTGGCCATGAACCTGACCATTTCATCCCTTTAGACTTGATTGATATTGGTTGTATTAAATTTATATGGTGATTCCTGTTGAATGTTAAGTAATGTAAGATCTTGCTCAGATATTGCAAATGCATTCATGTAGCTACAAAACTTTGTGTATTGAGCCCGAGGGAGTGATTATCAAGTAGTAGACATAATTTGAAATGTAGTTAAGGCACTATACAGTACTGTACATGTATTCTTGTGTACCACGCTAGAAAGTTTAAGGAAGGGTGGTGGGTATGCTCCTTGAAATAAAATGTTGAAAATATGTGCTACATAGGCAAGTAACCTTTAGGGTATAGAGGGTCAAAGGCTTACCAAAAAGTCAGAGTTAAACTGTAGTTTGAATAAAGCTTAGGTCAACCTTGGATTGATTAAACAAGTTTCTACAGTAGACATAACTACCACAAAACTCTTCCTACATTTTGTTCAATATAGAACTATTATTGACTTAATTTTTTATTGGAAACCTTGCAGAAAAGTTGGCCTTTAGGATTTTAAAGCATGGTACTGTATAATGTTACCTTTATGGTACTGAAGGGAGATACTGTACTGTAATTCCCCTATAAACATAATCTGTTTACATTTCTGTGGGAAACTTGTGTAAATCACAGGAGCTGCTACTTGGAAAGGAGAAGAAACTTCAGTTTATTCATACTAATCCTATTAAATAAGAACATGCATTCATGAGGAGATGATTCTCTGTTTAGTAATAATTGAAGTTCAGGACATCAATTCTTTGTCTGGTACTTAGAATATAAAGTGCTGTACACTTCCTATCCTCTGCAATCCTCTTTAATATTCATGTTAGCTGTTGCCTTTGCAAATAGATTAGCTTAAATAGAATACAAACATTTGATCTCTAGGAAGTTACCAACAGCCAGATATTTCAAAAACGATTGTTTTTAGGTATGAAAGTAAGAGATCCTGGTGTTAGATGTAAAAATGATGTGCAAATGATCAAACTGGTTTCAATGAGGTAATACTTTCTAAAATGCATTTTCATCAAGTCTCATACTTTTTCACATATTTCAAAGTGTATACGTGTTCAACATTTTATGGAGTGGTAGTGATATATATGGGACAAAAAGAGCTGAAATTATCAGAAAATTTAATAACTTTTCTATTAAAGGGACTGACAACGAATCTATGGCCTAATTTCCTGAGATGCTTTTCAAAATGTAGCAGATGACCTGGACCTATTGTGTTTGGTTCCTGAAACACAGTAACACATTTGGATTCATCAATTAAAGTATGACGAAAAGAGATCAGTAGTGTTAACTAATTTTGTAGAGTTTCCCCTGGTGGTGTCATCTTCAAAGAGATTTCTAAAAGTATCTTCTCCTGTCCAAGTAGTGAGCTCCATGCATATATACATAAAGTTCTGGATTTTGCAAGTGATTTGTTAATTACATGCTACTATAGCACATTGAAGCAGTTCATTCACCACATCACTTCAATGTTCTTTATACATAGATGTACAGCACAGTTACTGTAGTGTGTGCAACTGGTTCAATTCCTGCTATGGAACACATTACCCAAGTTGTAATATCCAGTCAGTATATGCATGTGCAGCTTGAACTAACAAGTTATTGAGACACAGTACTGCATGTTTGCTTGTTGTACAGGTCCTGTGGAGACTATAAAATTCATCATGTCAGCCTTGAAAGGTCTTTGCATTTTATATTGATTTTGTCCCTGAAAAAAATCTTGAGACTTTTGTGTAAAGTCGCAAATATCCATTGGTATGTTTGTTCTAATGCAGAATGTAAAGGTAATAGGGATATACTTAAAATACCTGAATTCTAATTGAAATACAGTTGGAGGCTTATATTCCAATAAAATCCCCAAAACTAGTAGTAATAGAGGAGGTAATTAAGAGGGAGTGAAACAGATCCCAAACCCGGCCTCACAGCTGCTTGAATATCTGGCAACTACTGTTTTGTTGGGTTTAGGACCCTTCAGTGCCCTAATTTGAAAGTTTAAATCAAGGCTTCATACAGACTTACATCAGGTATATACTGCTCCCATGGGCATACAAGGTAGGAGGTGGGGTGATAGGGTCTGCCTCCCCCCTCTCCCCCATATCTGGGCAGAACATTTGCTAATTTTGACCAAATTATATGGTTTTTGTTTTGAAAAGGTGCCATTGTTGGGGCATACTGTATATACAAATTCAGGCAATTTTAAGTGGCCAGCTGCCCTTAGAATGAAAGTAGTCCCATACAGCTGTTCCTGCCTTGTTCCTTCAGGTGATTTAAACACAACACTTTTTTGAAAATAAATTTACTTCAAGTTTGCCCCTTAAAGTAACTTATGTATGTCTAAAAACAGGCTTTATGGCTTCCCTATTTTTACTATATTTTGCAACCTCCTATTTTACCATCTTTAAACTGAAAGTACCTATGTTCCCTACTTCTTTCAGAATGGGAGTTAAAGAAATATGGATTGTTGCTTAAAATATTAGATATTGTGTAACATTGCTTCATTGCAAAGATTTTGTTTATTAAGCCAAAGTACAATTGAATATGCAAAGAATAATGTTTCAGTAACTTCTTAGTGGCTTCCACTCTATCAGTAGCAAACAGAAATCTACAAAATTCTGTTTACAACTAGGAGACATTTCTGTAATATTTTAAATTTTGTCGTACAAGTGTGTCATGTACACTATATGTTCATGTAGGCTACTGCAAGGAGGGAGTGTAACAACTCCCTACTGCAGCTACATTAAAAATTCATTGTCAGTGATGAAATCAGTGAGTTGTTATTTGGAAGGAGACACATCACTTTGAAGTGAGGTTTGCACTGCCAATATCACACAGTATTCTGTCCCTTGCATCTCTCTTGGCATTTCTGTAAGACTGGATTAGGCAGTTTATACAAAGGGATTTTGTCATCTGCTACATCTACAATAAGACTAAGATTTTGTCACTACTGCCATAGCATTGTCAGTCACTGGGAAATAATAAAAATATTGCATCTTTGGGGTGGATGAGAGAAGGTCAATAAGGGCTGATGTAAAAATCTGAACATGAGTCTATACCTGGTCATGTAAGGAATCTTCTGGAAATTTTCTGAATTGTTGTGACAAAAATTAGACTTCTGTCCCTGTCGCTCATTTTCTTGATGCTTATTCTCTAGGAAGGGGTCAACGACGTTGACCTATCCCAATGAAACAGTTTCGACTTTGTAGTACCTGCCCCTAAATTGGTGGCATCACAATCCTACTCATCAAAGTATTGTCTTGAGTAAGCCAATTGTGGTAGGATTACTAGACCTTAATGATGTTGCTTAGAACGTTGATATCAAACTGAAGCCTGCAATGAGTAAAAGAAAGAAATCCCAATCAGCTGAATAAATAGCTTAAATCATTGATAATCTCTTTGGGATTAAGTGGATCTTAGGGTATTAGCATAAATTAATCTTTCTGTTAAACCACCTTCCAAATGTGAACACCCTGATGAAATGGCCAGGATTTTTTGGGAATGGGAGCAAAATTATCAATAGTTACACTTCATAGGTCTATTTAGGAATGACTCTTTATACTGTAGTATGCTCTTAATACCATTTTTGTTGGCATCCTTATGCATTCTATAAGAGGCTTAAAGGTAATAGTCAGTCCCCCTAAGATTACTTTGATAAATCAGCACTCTTATAAATCTCCCCTTATTTGCCCTTGAAGTACCTCTGAAGATGTCTTTGAACTTAACTATTACAAGCAAAAGTAAAGAAAGGACTTATTCTCCATGATTTTAACAATTCAGTTACAAAAAATTGTCACATGATCAAAAAAGGCCATTCATGAATTAGAATGAGGGGGCATACTTATTCTGATTGGAGTGACTACATTTTCCCTTTAAAGCAATGGGCCATTCATTGGTGGCATCTTGTGGGACTCAAGTCCAGCCTTAGCCTGCAAACTTAATAGTTATCAACTCAAATTAGATTTTCAGCCCAATGTTGGTGATTGAACAAATGATGCAGTTCAGTCTGTATTCAGACCTGTGTTAGGTGACCAGATTACTGTACACAATGTGTATGGTTTACAGAGGTGTGAAGGCTTCAGTTCATTATTAAATGCCATACAATAGGATTATAGGGTTTGCATGTGGACTTGGAAAAGGCATTGTTCATTGCTGGTAAGCTTTTGGATACAATAAAAGGAAGTTGGTTAAATAAATTTGGCCACTCAACTTTGTTGTCCATCATCAAAGAGCTGTAATAGAAATGTGAATGTCATGATCTATGTATGGTCTTCAACCTTAAGTTACTACATCAGATGCTGATTTGGGAGAGGAGTAGACAGTGCTTTTGTTAGGACCTGAAATAGCAGAATTACAATGTAATTATCTTACACATTTAGTGTGTATCACCAGCCGTTGACCTGAAAGAAATTTACATGTCTGTCATCTATTAACACCTGAACATTCTGAAGCTCTTTGGGCTGTACTAAGGAGGTTGCCAGCATCCAGCATTTGAAAAGAATGTCTCATTTCATAATTCACTATTCTTCATGGGTAACCCAAATTTTGTAGTACCCACCACATACCACAGACATGGTTTTTAAATTTAAATGTAAGACAAAACACTTCCCATCATTCGTTGTACAGTAATATTAATTAGGATGCACATCATTTATGATAAAACTATTGTTATGATAATACCAGACAAAAATTGTGTACATTTAATATGCTCATTACAAGTACTTTAACATTTAAAAGCAAAAAAACAAAAAAAAAACAAAAACAAAAAAAAAAAATGTTAAAAAGCAATTACAGATGAACTTGGATGCATTATGTGTGAGTGCATGGTTCTTTCAAAAATGACATCAAATCCCAATGTTTTGTTAAATCATGGAAGTGTACCTCTTAGGTAGTAGCCTGCAGTACGTCCATGTTTAATTTATGGAAGATAACTCATTAATTTATTTGTGATGTGTCTTAATGGTGAATCACCAAAAACAATAGTCTTAGTTTAGAAGG
>WURT03326048.1:0-24399 GCA_009936505.3 Holothuria glaberrima | reverse complement strand
AAGAAATTCTCACAACAAACAGTAGTTTGCATGTTCAGTAAATGGATTGTGTCTGTTTCGCTCTGGTCAATTTCCTATAACCACAGTACGCAAAACAAGGCAAGGAATCACTAAGCCTTTTGGCTTTCTGGTTGAAGAACATAAGCTCTTTGCAGGTGCCTGCACAGAACTTCCTCTTAACAGAAATGACCTATTCTAGTCGAGCGCCACCTTTTTTAGAGTTGAGGCCAAAAAATATGAATCAAAGGCATTCTTTTGTTTAGATATGGTGAATTAATTTTATTTATGAAGCACCCTAGAGGCGGGATTTCCCACCTGGAGCACTGATAGGGTTGAACTACATTACTTCTTCAAATGTAACATATCATAACTCCTGCCTTTCATCCAGGTCAATGTAGCAATGGATGGACCAACTATGGCCGTTACTGTTACCTGTTTGTTGCCTCTCAAAAGTCCTGGGATGAAGCAGCCAGTCATTGTAGAGATGAAGGAGGCTTCTTGGTCAGCATCCTCTCAGAGGGTGAGAACGAAGCTTTGACTGAGATTGGTCACGAACAGACTCCGGGAGGAGTGACACAGTGGTAAGCTATTGATATATTAGTCACTTTGAGTGGTATGAATACTAGTATACATGGTTTATAATAGTTTGATATGAATAGTTAGTATTCATGAATATTCAAGAGTTGAGTATATTGCACATCTGTCACAAGGTTTTTGTAGCACATATACGATAGTTTCTGGAGGAGCATAGGATTGTTGGGAGTGTAGCTTTAAAGGCATTAAGGCAAGTTTGCAGTTATCATCAGTGGAAACTTTCCCACTCTGTTGAGGGGTGGATACATACAGCAATCATAAAAGTGCATGTTCCTCACACTGTGTAGCTCATTTTGTGACAAAAGTTAACCTGCCTCACAAGAATTTGAGACCTTTACAACCTTTCCAGGTATGGGATGGAGTAAGATTGGATTTTATAGATTATTATGAGTGACTTTTAGTAAGAGATCAAGTGTTCATTTATTAAATCTTAACAGTCTTAGCAAATAATATCTCAAAACTTTTATGACTTTATAACATTTCTGTGTATTTTGTCACTACAATAGGTGGTTATCTTTGAAAAGGTCATCTAATGGTGAATTATCCTGGAGTGCTGGCCCAGAGAGAAATCTTCTTTGGACACCATGGGACCAAGAAAATGAAGATGAAAAGGACTCCGCAGATGCAGAGGCTACAGATGGTGATGGTTCAGAAACAGAATCTTGTTTTGTGATTGATTTCACTCTGCAAACTTGGCGACCAGTTCCTTGCGAGACTGTTCAGTATTCATTCATTTGCAAGCAAAAAGCTGGTGAGTGTAATATTTCAAAAGTGCAATTCTCCTTTAGTCATTTGTGATTAAAACAAGTGACAGAGTAGTTAGAATCAAATTAAAAACCCACAGTCACATGGATCATACATGCAGTATGTAGTCCCATGGATGTGAAACAGTTCAAGATCATGTGTAGTGATCATGTGTAGTGTTACTTTCAGCCAGTCAAGAATGAGACCACACCTGGCAGATCCTTGATGTAGAGGTCTGAGGATTAAGAGGTTGATCAGTTATTACATTTGCATCTTTTGTGGGACACAGCTCTCCAATTGGTAGCAGAACTCCTTCGGGAGTAATGTTTGGTTTTGCCAGAGCATCAAGGGGACTTTGGGAAAAAGTAATTCAAGGCACTGCTCCTTCCACATTTTGACTATATTCCCCTAATTTTTTCGCAATCTTCACTACATACAGAGGTGATGCTCAAGCCCCTTCCCCCACTCTTCATCCACACACACTATCACAACTACTGGTGCAGTAATGTTTATTTTCCATAGAGTTCTCATGTAATTAAAACTGTGGGTGTATTTTTACTTCCCTCACTTCTACAACACATTTATTTCACCTAAAAAGATTTACAAGTACACAGTCAACCCCCTGGCTTATCAGTTTCGTAGAATGGTACTGTGTTGGCTCTGCACGGCCCTATAAATAGTTCATGGGAATTAGTATACAATCTTTGACAAAACTACATGGAACAGCACCCTTGCTCCACCGTTCAATGTTGAAATGCTTTGAATATTGTTTTTGAGGGAGACAACATTGGACTGGGGTGGGGGGGGGGGATTTCAGAACATTTACATTTACCAATCTCTCTTTGTGTTGCCCTTTTGTGCAGAATTGTCCATCATTTTTGTCTAGGATTGTAGGCATCATTTCCTGTGAAAAAGTTAATGTAGATTTCAGAATTTTACATTTGATGAGAAAATGGCAAGTGCTGAGTCAGCACTTCCATTTCTCAGCAAGTGACATGCAGAGTGGTCTGTCACAGCTACTTGGTCAGAGCTCTGGTTGTCACAAGGGTTCTGATCACTTGTGACTGGGGCTGAAAGTTAGCAGTTGGGACAGACAGTTTACTGTTGAATTCTTCAAAATTGCCTTCCAAAGTACATTCACAATCTTTAAATTTTTATTTAGCTGGCAATCTTTCAGTGAAAATAAGAAACTTGCCTCCTAGAAAAAGAATTTAAGTTACACCACAGCTTATGACATAGTATTTCTGGTCAGTTACTTTAATACAAATGATAGAGATGGAGGAGTCCCATTTGGAAAGATAAACCTACCCTTATATGAAAAGGTGTTAACATGGCTCCCTTTAAAAAGGTGTTAACATGGCTCCCTCCATTGTAAAAAGAGTTGAATGGAATCCTTTATCAATTTTGTACTTGAACAATTAATGGATGAACAGTAAATGTTGGTCCATTTTCAATTGAGTTGAATCAAGGGTTGGACCATGCTTTCGATGCTGGACTGATATATAATCCTAGGAAGGCAAAAAATTGGCTAGCTCTCATCCTTGGTATAATGTAAATCAGCTGCTGCTGTAAGAAAGCTAAATTAAGCCAACTTGTGCTTGTAAGGGGAGGAGGTCTCTTCTCCTTGTCACACTTGTGCCTGCAGGTGAATGAAAGGGCTCTTCCATCCAAGTGCAGCACTTGGATTTTTCCATCTGAGTTAAGCAACCCAGCTGAATCCTGCCATCCTGACTGGCTATGAACAATGATATGGCAAATATTGAACAAATCGTCTGTTCGATATATTGCACTCATTTGTACTCATATGTACCCATATACATATATACATATATATTTTTAAATTCTTGAAAAATCCTCAAATAGTTTCCTACTAAAGATAGTTTTCCTTACAACAAGTGCTTGAAATGTTAGGTACACTTGTAAGAATGCAACTGCTTTGGTAAAGTGATGCAAGTTACATTTTTCATTCACAGTTTTTCAAGAAGTTGTCATTGCAGAGGCTGATATTGCAAAGGATAAAACTGACTGGATCTATGACATCATCTGGCCAGGTAAGAGTGTATACATAAGCAAACTGAACAACTCCAGAGAAGCTTGCTGAAATGTGACAAACTACCAAGAGATCAGAACAGCAAAACATTTAAAATGAGTGACCTAACTTAAAAATGTAACATGTCTTTCACTTTGTGTGATTGGCAATAATACGTGCAGTGTTCTCCACAGGTCTAAATTTTGTCCGGGCACTTGTCTCTGATCTGAAAGATGACACGGATAGCGGTCCTGGCGGAAGGGTCTAAGAAGAGGGGTGTCCCCCTCCCCTTTGGAAATTTCTTTCTCGGAAAAGTGTTTAATTCACTTTGCAAACGTTTTCAAAAGAAGTGAAAGCAGTATTTTTTGTCTGGGCGGCCAAGGTTTTTGTGCGGGCGGTAACTTTAAGACCGGGCGATGACGCATGCTCTCCAGATTTTGTTGGGCGGCACTCCGAACAAAAAGGCTGGTGGAGAACACTGACGTGTACTCATTGTATAGTTTGCTAACCATTATCAGGCTGATGACTTTCCAACATACAAAAGCGTGGTTGTTTTGCCTAAGCCATTGAGGGTTACTAGAGAGCTTTCCCACATATGCTGTATGTGTCTGTACCTGCCCTTACTGCTGCTACAGCAGAAACCTGATTTCACTCTTCTGAAAATATAGCCCATATGCATCAATCCTGGTCCGGTCAGTTAAATATAGGGTCCCCTTTCCATCAGGCTAGGTGATTCAATCTTATCACAGTTCAGTGAAGACAAAGAGTATGAATGGCTGTGGGGTTACTAACAGTTGCTCTCAGATCAGTGTGTTACAAAAACTTTAAACTGAAGTAAAACTTGGCCAACCAGATTGTAAAATTGGTGCCTTGAGCAATTACTGAAGTTTGAAAAGTTGTATCCCTTGGACTCCCATACATTACTCAGGTCAGTCTGCCATTTGCTGTAAAGAGGTAAGGGCAGTGAACACACTATGATCCAGGCAGAGACCAAAATGTGCTGCCAGTATTCATCACTACCTGCATTTAATATAGTGATGTTGGTGAACCTGTTGATGCTTCCAGACCCCTCCTTTCCAGAAAATGGCAAATTCTATTACTCCAATTCAATCAGCATACTAAGGTATACTAAATTATGCATGTTTTTTTTAATTAAGTGACAAAATTTTTGTTCTTGAATTTTGAGAAATGCATGATAACTCGTCTGTTCCTTTTTGTGATGAGCAAGGCTTGTGTTGTCAAACACCATGTAAGATACCTGTGTGGGAAATAATTGAAGGAAGTTTGGTAGGACCATTCTAAAGTGTAAAAGAAGGGTTGAGTTTACTTCCTATAAATGCACAGAAACTATATAGGCACTTCTTGACTGCAGTCTTGAAATATGATATATATATTATAAAAACTTGAGAAACACAACAAGGTTAGAGATACAGAAGTACCTCTATGTTAATTTTTCAGGTGGAGGAGATGAAGTTCCATTGGACCACACCCCCATCATCATTTTTGAGGAGGTTGAAATTTACGAAGGCATCCCTTTTATTGTTTACATCATCTGTTGCTCTGCAGCAGCTGTAGGAATCCTCCTTGCTGTCATCTGTCTCATCTTTAATATCAAATATAGAAATCAGAGGTAAAGAAAATCCATGTCACTATTTGATAAAATCTTGTTCTGTATAGGAATTTCCCTTTATGCTTTAGGAGTATTACCACTAAACCTCTTCACATCTTAATACTTTTGAGATATTCCTATTCATCTGTTTTTGTTCCTTATCTAATGTACCCTATTAGAGAGAAGTGAAAAGGAAGTTAAAAGCATGTAATATTTATTCCTTTGGGGTATCCTTTAAGACTCTTGAAATGCCAAATATTTGCAGGATTAGAAAAGTTAGCAAGAAACCAGACGTTGAAAAACCCTCCACCTGATAGCCCTGGGGAAGATAAAAAAAAAGTCATGTTGGCAAGTGCACTGCTTAGTATCATAACCCACTGGCAACTACTCATTGAAGTCTTTCCCACGAAAGAGATCAATTGCTGTCAAACAGACTGGTTAGAACTGTACAAGTAGTTTGCATGTGGACAAGTAGATTAAGAGAACAGCTGCTAGCCTGAAGTACAAGAAACAAAAAAAAAAGAATTTGTTGAAGCATGTTAATGGCGTAAATTTCCTGTAAAGAAATTAAAAATACATTGCTTCCAGCCTACTTCCATCCAAGCATCTATTTTATAAAGGATTAGGAATATTAGAAAGGCAACCACAGGGCTCCTGTAAAGTTTAAAAGTGCATTGCTTTCATCTGTAGTTTTTATCAATTCTTCTATCTTTTAAGACTCATAAAGGTCCCAAACACTTACAAAACATGCAATGTGAAATTATTTCATTCACATTAATCTGATTGACCTTTTTCTGATGCTCAACAGCTATTTATGAGTATATATTTCAGGTTTATTCTTGGGGTGACTTTTTGTAAGGTGACACTTTTTGCACAATTTTTTAAACTCTTTGGAATAGTGAAATTGGCTTGGGTGGAATTCTTGTGTCAGCAGTCATTTTGTGTCTTATGGAAGCAGCATTCTTAAGATTATAGTTGGGGATAATTTGTAAAAACCTTTCTTGTAGTTCATGCAATGGGAATTTTTACTTTTGTAAAACGAAATGGAAGTATTAAATAAGGATGTGCTCGCAGAAGTTAGTGTCCACTGGTTGATGAAAACGAAAACACTTTTGGTAGCTTTAATTAAGCGGGGTGTCGTAGGATGCCTCCCGTCACTGAAGACGGTCTCCACTTTAACAATTTCATCCCATAAGCCAGTTGCTCCCACAAACTGAACTCCTTATAAGTTTATTATAATTGCAAAATATCTATTTCATGAGATGTGTTTCAAATGGCCATGTGGGACACTACTTACATACACTTGTGGTGTTGCGTATACACAGTACGTTGTACCTGCAGCCGTGGCTCTTGACTTTCATTCATTGGTTACCAAGTGTACGAATGTACGTCTGCACCTCACAGTTCTCCAACATGGCATTTTTTTTCATTACCATTAGAAACATAATATAGGTGAAATGGGTCTTTTTTTTTTATAAAATTTTTTATAAAAGGTAATAGAAGAAAGAGTATTAACATGTTTGCAGTTCAGTGTAAATTTTTCTGATTGAAAGTAAGAAAATGATACAAACACCTCTCTGACATCAGATCAATGTTTTGTATAGAATGAGCAACACCCATGGAAATATGTTTCTGCTATTTTTTTTTTCTCTTTTAGATTCATCAAGATGTCTAGTCCAAACTTGAACAGTCTGATCATCATTGGATGTATACTTATCTATATATCTGCCTGCATGGCTGGCTGGGATAGTCCCATTATTGACCTTCACATTTTCTTGCGATTGTGCCAGGTAAAGACTTGCAGATAATCGTGCAGTGGTGCAGCCTGTCATAGACTTCTTGTCTTGCTTGGGAGTAAATTGTTGAGAATCGTTTTTAGTGATTGTCTTTTAAGGTTCAAACAATTCAATATGTCTGATTAACATAACATCACTTTGGCAATCCTAATTGTGTGCATGTTGGAAGGAACCACGGTTTTAGTGTACACAACTTGCATAAGACTTTTACTATACAACTTTACCTTTCCATTCTCTTAACCTCAGCAAATTTCTTTGTATAAACTGGATTATTCAATGAAATAAAAAGGCCTACTGTTGATTCTTGAGAGAAGGGTTTAAGAGGTAAATCTCATCCCAGACAGTTCCAGTTCTCCCAACTATGGAACTTGTAGCTCCTCCCGTAACTGTTAAAAGCTCTACCTTTTTCAGACACAAACCAATTTTATTGCTTAAAGGGAAAATGCAGTTACTGTTGTTCAAAATAAGTTTTGGGGACTGCTAAATTTTGCCCTTTAAGGCCATGTCCTGGTGAGCATACATGTCTATAATGTGTAATCCAAGCACTCTCTCTGTATTCTTTGGAATGTGAGCTACTCTGCATCTTTTGAATATTCAAAATTTGATGACAATCAAAGAGTAGTAACCAACTAAGAATTTTGATACCCCATACTAAAAATATACTTTAGGGTGATGAGATTTGCCCTTTAAGCTGAAACTAATAATTTGGGTACAGTAAAGAGGAACAAATATGCATTCTGGTAAAATGTATTCAGTTCCTAGTTGTGGTTTCAGAAATATTTGCAGTTACTGAAGTAAGCACAAGTTGCATTATATAAAGCCTGTTACTTATCAATATTCATATGCTTTTCTTGAAACTTTACAACTAATTTTCTCCTTCACATTGTCATACTTTGGTAATGTGAGTGAATGATAGAATCTGGGTGGAATATTTCCAGCTTTATATTGGGTAAACTTGCAACCCTGTCTTTTGTAGGTCAAAATTAGAGGGTGAAAAAGTAAAGAAAAAAAATTCTCAATCTCCCCTGCTTGCTTCAAGTTTACTTTGCATGACTTACTTGGCTTTAAGGCTGTGACTGGTAAGTCCAAAACCAGAAACTGGTTTCTGCGGCCGCTAAACCTGGTTTTTCTAAAAAGTTCATTGACCTTGCAAACGTACTGTATACAAGGTCTAGCCATGTTTAGGAAATTTTCAGACGTTTTATAAAAGTTACGACTGACAAATTTCCATACTTTTGTTTTAAAAGGGTAGGAGACCTTGTGGCGGAGAAAGTATGAAATGTGTGGAACAAATAAATTTTTGAAACAGAAATCAAACCACAATCGGTTTTGGACCTGTTTTTTTTCAACAACTGGTTTTTCACTCGTGTGAAACTTCCGAAAACTGAATCAAACCGAGACTGGTTCTAACCAGTTTTCCAATCAAAACCGGTTTGTTAACAGCCTTACTTGGCTTGAACTCTTCACTTCCCCAGGTGTATTTTTGTCTGCTGACTGTGAACAATTGTGCATTTCATACTGTCAGAAATAGTCAAACTATTACTTTAAGCTTTGAAAATCGAATCATTCACTGTGACATTCTTTCAGCATACGTATTTCTACATACGTAGTGCATCAATATAAAAAGAGTAAACTTTGAAGCAAAATGTTATTTTAAGCTATTGCAAGTTTTCTTGTTTGAAAATTGGTAACTTGGTTATGCTTGGAGTTTAAGCTAATGGACACTTACGTTTATTAAAGAAATTCAATAATGTTTTTAGCAGCTTTGTGTGGGAAGTGTTTTTAGAAAAATTGAAAATTATGTTGGAGGACATGACCTGAAAATAGAATAAATGCATGTAAGGTACCCCAGAGACTGGCAGATGTTTGAAAGTATTTTGGAAAGAAATAAATATTACTAGAGTTATTTGATGGTACTGAATAGTTTAACAATGATAAGGCTACTTTCTGTCTGTTGCATATTAATGAAGTGGCATGGAGGTTACTTTCCTGATGCAAAAGTAAGAAAGTGTTTTCAAGGAGGTATGACATGAAATTCACTTGACCAACCTTTGAAATACATCATGGTTAGGGCAATACTCTTGTACTTATTAACCACTTTGTCAGGCAGAAATTATAGTTAATGTAAGAAAATACAAAAGCAAATTGGAGGTAAGAATCGGTGCTCATAGTCTATGAAGTAACCTAATTTTTGTAGAATATGCCCACTATAATTGAACTTGTGAAATTTCTTGCACTATCATTTTATTTTTTCTTTTACCTTTTTTGTGGTACAAAACAGTTGTGGACAACTTTTCTTATTTATCTTCTGTGTTATTTCATCCATCCAGATGCGGGTTTGGTTCTTCTCCATTGGTTTTGTGTTGAGCTTTGGGTCAATGTTCAGTAAGACTTGGAGAGTTCACAAAGTGGCTGCTTTAAAAAATCCAAAAAGAGTTGTAAGTGTTGTAAAATATTTTTTTAATATACCACCTCACTCACTCGTGGGACCAATAGAAAGCTTAGAACAAATGCATATTTTAATGTGAAATGTATGTTAGTACTCCTTCATCCAACTTACCCCTAGAGAGAAATCTGAAACAGTCATTGATTTTTGTATGCAATAGTGATCTTGTGCATGTGTGTGTATGTGTGCGTGTGTATGTGTGTGTTTGTGTCAGGTGTATGTGACACTTTGTTTGTAAAAACATCTGTCCCAAGGATTCCCTTGACAAATCTCATACTTAGCATGTGGATACCGCTTAATAAGAATATGATCCCTATTAATTTTGGTGGAGGTCAAAGTTCATTTGGGTTCACCAGAGGTCAAATATTGAAAACATGGAAAACTGCTGGTAAACATGGTGTGTCAAGGGTGGTTGGGTGTAAGAACTTCCTCGTATCAAGTTACTCAGTATCAACAAATTTATTATTCATTATCATCAAGATTTATGTTTCGTTTTTTTGTCTTAAAGGAAAAGTAGTAAATTCACTTATAATCTTATTGTTTTTAGATTATTACTGACCGCCACCTTTTTGCCATGGTTGGGGTCCTGCTACTGCTAGATGTCATTTTGTTGTCTGCATGGTTTGCGATCAGCCAAATGAGAGTGGAACGGTCAGACTTGTATGAAATGGTGAGTAATAGCCTACAGTGCCTCATTATATCTGCATGCATTACTCTGCAAAATAAACCCAAGTACTACTACACATATGAAGTGTTCCATTTGTAATCATAGGAAGTCATTCTGTCCAAGTTTTTTTTATTCCATCTTAATGAAAGAAATTGATCTGATGCATATGAGATGTTTTGTGAAGCATGGCAGGAGTAGGGTGGTGGAGGTGCAGGACTGAAAGTCTGTAACTGGAAGATGTGAAGTAATGTAGATGGAATAATTTTATTTACTGTTCTTTTATACTTTTCTGGTACATACGATGCAAGCAAGTTAATTATATCCTCCTGATATAATTAATTGTGCTAGAGCTGAAAGACTATAGTGCTATTAACAAGAAAAATTCTCATCTGAGGTTACATATCTTAAGCCAAGATGCTGGGGTCATTAATGTGGGTATTGCACTGGTAATTACAAACAGAGAAAGTAGTATACCCTGTCAGACTCATCTCCATGGATATAATCTACTTACTCATAGCACCTAATTGAGTATGAAGCAGGCTGTACAATATAGGCCTAGACCACTCATATCCCTAATGCCTGCACAAGTGAACACTGAACAAATTCTTTTGAAATTTATAGAAATGTGTCATTACGTGAAAATCTCCGAATTAATAGAGTATTGGTCTTTTCACCCACATGTTACCCTAATCATGCTGGTTCTATTCAGTGTACTGAATAATGGGATTATTTGGCTCACTAGTCTGTGGACATTTGCATCTCATGCATGCTTGGAATATCTTCCTCCCTACACTCTGTAATGACCAGAGTGTACTGACCATCCCAAAAGGTCTATTGTGTTGCATACAGAGAGTCAATAGAGAGTAGATTTCTGCTCCATTGGTCACAAGAGCACCTATGGTGTCTGATAACAGATTTAGCCTGGGCTATGTTTAATCAAGCAAGCAGTATCAGATAAGAGACTGGACAGTTTCTCTATTCGAAAAATTTTACCTCATGGTGAAGCTATGACTAGCCGAACGTTTGTAAATTTGTAAAACAATTGATGCCACATCTAGTCCCATTTACTGTGCGCAGTAGCCAATGTTACCCATTGAGTTGGTGTGATTGTAGTATGTACCATTTGGTCTTGATAGTAGTGGTTGTGCAACACAGTTATGATTGGACTTGTAGGGTTTGTCTTAGCTACTGCTTTACAACCTGCACTCACAATTGAAACATATGTTTGTTCAACAAAAACAAGAGCGTGAATAATCAAATAGTGGATAAATGAGTCTTTATGATATAAATAAAATTTGAGCCTAAAACTAGATGCAGTCTTCTTTGCCGTGACAGGCATTGTTTGGGGAGCATTAAAGAGGGACTGCCTAAGGGAACTAAGTGAAGCCAGTATCAGGCAAGGTCTGGCCATACAGGTATTTTATGTCAGGAGTCTACAATTTGCACTTTAGTGTTATTTTTTTTTAATATTCATGTAGTTTTGTTTTTACCTCTAAAATCTCCTGACTTTTCTGTTTTATATCATTACAGGAGGATGTTGAGAACCAAGTGATAAGTAAGCCATACATTTTATATTGTACAAGTGATCACAGCATATACTGGCAGGGTGCTCTCTACAGTTACAAATCCCTCCTGCTCATATTTGGGGTGTTTCTGGCATGGGAGACGAGAAAGGTAACTTACAATCTGTTGTCTATTATATTTTTTTTCAAACACATTTCCTATTTAGTCAGAATGGTGAAACTCACACTTTAATTTTTTGTCATCCTAGCCCATTTCAAATGTACAACAAATTGTCAGGGAATGGGGAGACATGGGATTGATCACAGCATGGCTGAAAAGTTAAGGCTGAGGAGAATGTGCCACATATTTAATAAAAACAGTGGGTTTCAGGGGTAAGATGGCCAGGTTGGGGGTGCCGTAGTGAGAGAGGAAAGAATTGCAATAAAATGTTTTAAACTGTAGGGAAATGTGGATTACAAAGCAGCAAAGTAATTTTTAAAATTTTTGATGTTGCCAGTCTTTAACATTTTCTAGAGGGGCACACACATGTCAAAACTAATGTTTGGAGAGGACTCAATGTCTGCTATTTAAACTTCTCAACTTGTAGTCCTTTGAAGAATATGAGAGTCACATGGCAATCTTAAAGGACTTTTTCTCCTTTGTCTATATGTTAGAACCACCCTGCACCATGTCTCTTTTCCCTTCCCCTGCATGAGTGTAAATTATTGTGTAAAGTTTCTTTACTCTCTCTTTTCTTTAGGTAACTATTCCAGCTCTGAATGACAGCAAGTTAATTGGTCTGTGTGTCTACAATGTGGTCCTGCTCAGTGCCATTGGAGTTGGGGTAAATTTTGCCCTCACAACTGACCCCTCTGTGTCTTTCATCTTTACTGCAGCCATCCAAATATTCTGCACCTCGGTGACTCTTGTGATTATATTTATCCCAAAGGTAAGGAAAAAGTTGCCAAGGGTTTCATCAAAAGTAATAACATAAACCTGTACAAACGTCACTGGATACCCTGTGCAGTTATATCAGCCTGCATGAAGAATGTAAAATATAACATGTGGTTAATCTGAAACATATCCCATCATGCATTGCATTTTTAAAAGAATAGGTTTTTTTTCTAATTCAACATGCCTGAGGGGAAGGTTGTTGAGAAATTCACAATTTGTCATCATATAGTCTTTTAAGCTTCAGGAAATGAAAGCTTTATCACCATGACAACTTATCCCTGAGATATATGACCCTAAACAGCTTGTGATTAAGTGGATCGTTTCAATATGACATGTAAATCCTGGCACAGTAGCTGATTCATAATTTGACTAACTTGCAGCTTAAGGTAAGCGTGTTTTAATTAGCTAAATGGATGAAGTGTTCGTCAAAATATGCATATATTTAATTTTGCATTTGTCAGCTTAGCATAAGCAAATTCCTTCAGGTAAAAATTCTTGGAATGTGTGGATTATTTGCATGAAATTGTTTTGACACATTTCAAGTTAAGAATGATGAGACCTTGACCTTTGCCTGTGAGTATGTCGACTCATTTTCCTCAACGAATGCAGCATTTGCATCATTGAACACTAGTGCTTATTTAACCCTGACTGCAAGTACATAAAGTGGCATGAACATAGGGCCCCTCTCCGGGAGTGGGAGGTGTAGGGCAGCAAAGACAGGTCCGCCTCCCCCAGCACACACACACACACAAAACTGTCCTCAAAATACTCTTTGTCAACTTCCTGCTTATTCTTTTCATTTGTTCGTTAGAATATTTTGTAAGTACAAATACAGTCATCCAAAGCTTCATCAACAAGGTGAATCCTATTATGAAACATCTTATAGTTTATTTTCTTAAACTCTCACCTTCCCTGAAGAGATTTGCAAAGTTGTACAGTGGATAACTTGCTTACAATTTTCAAAAATTGCAGGCAGCTGAATGTGAACATTAGGGTTGGTCGTATTTCTGTTTTACCCAACTGACCACTGCCCTCTTTGTCCCCTGATTCCCTCAGTTTTTCTGAGATCCCTTGACTGACCACCAGAGTGAGAATTATGAGCCCCTTGTGCTTGCCTTGGTAGGTACATGGTGAGAATGTAGAGAGTGTGTTACAGAGGCTTATGTGGTATTCCAAAACAGCTTGAAGTGACTACATATGCCCTTTAAGGTTATTCTGCTTGCTTCTGAAGTCCCATGTATTTCACTGACAAAGTATGTGTAATCAGAATTGCTTTTGGACAGTGAGAAAAGTAAAATTTTTGAACATTTGCTTTAGATGGTTTCAGTCAAGAAGTATCCTGAAGGGAAAGCGGTGACAACGATGAAGACTAACACAGCTTCAAATATCACTCTGTCATCAGAAAGTGATGCAGGACTTAAAGATGAAATCACTCAGCTTAAAGCTCAGCTGCAAAAGGTAAAGATGATTAATTAATTTATTTATTTGTAATTAATAAGATCGAGCAGTATCCTTCTGTTTTGTTTAAGGGTGTTACAAAGTTTGTGGTAATGTATTGCTGCATTAAATGAAATTGTGTGTAATGAAATGTGACATTGAAAACTAATGTACAGTGAGCCTTCAGAATGAAATCTTTCTGCTCAATACTTAGTTGCAAAAGGTAGGGCAGTTTTTGTTTTCATAAATTTTATTGTAAATTTGCTGTGACACTAATCAGCATCAACTACTGTTTGACAAAGAACTTGTAATTACCACCTACCACGACATTGTAAACCTTGCAATCTGTAAACCTGTATGGGGGTATCCCATAGTGGCTGGTTCTCAGCACTACCAAACAACTGCCTCCACAAGTATGATTAACTGTGGTCCAGCGTGATGTTATAATGTGTAACTATATTTGCGTACATATAACCATATAGTTATGTATAATGACCAATTATTATTTGTAGATAACATCTTAAAGTAATATTAGGCTTAATGATTAAGTTTTTGTAATGTCAAGCTTCATCATTAAAAAAAGGTGTGGAAAAATATTTGGATATTTTGTGATTGTAATTGAAAATTAATATTGACATATATTGAGTATTATCAGTACTGGTAGGGATTGGTAGGCATGAAAAAGGTAATTGAGTTAATCCATTCCAAGTAGATGGTTCACTCATTTACTGATTACTGCATGGTCATACTGGATGATTGTTTCATCAGTAATACTAAAGGTTCAAACAAAACCATACATGATGAAACTGTTCTTCTTAAGGTTTGTAACATCCTCCTTCTCTGCCTGATTACATCTTATCATCTCAGGGCGGAAATGAATCACACAACGTAGACACCTGATACAGTCAGCTTTCACATTTAAGTTATTGATTGCTAGTACCTGATCTATGAAAATACATAATCAAGTTACGTAATAGGTTTAGGCCAGCAGGCCAGTCAAGTGTGTGTTAATGGGTTTCTTTTGCAGTGTGAGCACAATGATAGAAAAGATCGCTTGAAGGCACAGATCAGGTAACGAGGTCTGATACCAGATATACCCCATGCCGCCTTTGATCTGATGAGGTGTCTTTGTTGAAGTTTTAAGAAGGACCATCACGGCATGTACGTATTGGAAGCTGCCTGAAAGCAATCTCTTTTTTTTGCTTTGATTATTCCCAGCTTCAAGCCCAATCACAGAGCAACCAGCCCCATTCTGGTTGCGGTTTCTGGTTCAAGAGCATCATGTGTGCTTGTGGAGACGATACTTCGAGCGTTGAAAATGGGCGAGTAGTAGAAAGCACTGAGACGATTGGAACGACTGCTTAGTGAAATGGTTTTGTATTAGATGAAGTCATATGTCCAGTATTGTCGAAGAAAAAATGGACCCCAAGCCTGGACATCTGTGGCAATATTGCACTAGATGGCTCACCATAATTTGACTGTTTTACCCGGCCTTTGATTTGTCCATTTGATTTGATTTAATTTATATGGGATAGGGTTTTGTTGTGCAGTTGAGTTTTTCTGTCTGTTAAAGAGGAGGTGTTGTAGGTATTTAGAAATGCCTTGGTTGTGCTTCATCATTTCCATTGTGATGTGATGCACAAGTTGAAATATTTATACCTAACTGCACACTTGACCATCTAGTTTGACATTTTTTTGTTTACATATACCAAAACATCACTTCCTGATTTTTTTAATTTTTTGTTGTCGATTAAAGCATTATTTGTTTGTGAGGTTTACATAATTAATTTTTTCATGAACATCAGTCTTTTTAAGAATGAGAAATACCTGTGTTACATTTGTAATTGATAGGTTTTTGATAAAATGATGAATTATGTCTCCTTGATCAGAAAATTTCTCATACTTCTCTAAAATTTTCATGTTTTCCATCTTGTTTGTAACAATAAAGGACAGTTACATACTACAACTGATGAGAAGGTATGGTAAATGGTCTGCACATGTCTGTTGACTCCATCCTTCTCCCCCCTCCCCTTTCCATTGCTGAGGTATAAAATAGATTCCTTGTATCCAGTCATAGTATATAGATAAAATAAAACTTCTCTGTTGGGCAAGGGGTCACGGTGGGGCTTCAGTGCAAGTGGATAAAGGGATGCCTTGTTTCAAAGAGAATTTACAGGGTGGAAGGATGATGAGAAAGAGGCTTTGTTATGATACAACAATTTTCTGTTTGTTCTCCCACTTTTTGTTGTCCTTTATCACTATTTGCTTTACAATTCTTCATCTATGTTGTAAAATCGAAAAGAAAAAAAAGACATTGTGTTCATGTTTTTGGTATCCATTGTACAGTTTGTTCAGTGATGGGAACAGTTTACAACTCCCTCTTCACTGGTTATTGAAACAATTTATTTAATAATGTACCTTGTTCAAGTTCAGGAATTTCATTTTTTCAGAAGAGATATGTGTACTATTCCTTGTATGCAGCATGACTAGTTGATATGTTACACTGCCTTTCTTGCAATGCACTGAAATTACAGCTTTTCAACTCATATAGACTAGTGTAAATAATAAAAGCTTTTAAAATTAACTTTGTAAGAAAGTAGCTGTATCCTGATTTGTGGTAATAAAAGAATCTGTGATCGTTTGCTTTTATTTTATCAATGTATTTTTCTGTTGTAAGCAAAATGGTAACATTTCCTGATAACATGCCAAATATGCTCATCTTTAAACACACTGGCATCTCCTAAAAGCTTGCTTTCTTTATATTTATGTAGAAAAGGATTAAAATATCTTTAAGTTATCAGATATTTTGTTATCCTTTGGGAATCTTATGTTAAACAAAGAGGACTGGCGTGAGTTTGCTCCAGCCGTATTTTGACACATCACCACAATCCTACAAATCCCCTCTCATTTCTCATAATTACAAGTTTCTTGCGTGCTATGTATCAGAATAAAACTATTTCATGTTGAAGGGATTATTAAAACCGATAAATTATTCAGCATGAAATTAAAATTTATGTACAAAAATATTTTCACATGATTAAAGGGTCATTCTTGAGTTAGGATACTGGTTATACTTATTTAAATTCTGAGGGACTGTATTTTTTCCTTAAAGGCTCTCTAATCTCACCCCAGACAGTAACAAATCTCCCTACTAAGTTAACTTCTAGCCCATACTCCAATTTAAACAAACCCTCCTGTCTAGTACACCTCAGAACCACAGTAACCTGCACTGAGTTGAAATTGCTGGGGGCAACATTGTCAAACAGAATGTGAGTGAGCTTGAGTGGGAGTACAAGTGACTGTACTAGTCATTGTTAACCAACCAGAGGGAAACTGCATTGTCTGAATGAATGTCAAAGTGCAATTATCAACTTTATTTGGAACTCTAGGGCTATTCCTAAATATGTTTGGCCATGGAGTTGCTAGCAACTCCCTGGTTTGGGGGGAGGATTCCATATCCCCTTTTATATGCCAATGTTCCTGTTAACCTTGGGACATTGTAGAGCAGAAACAATGTTAATGTAGACTTTGGCAAGCTTTATTGAAGATATTTGGGTTGAGAATGGTGTGCCTTAGAGACTTTATCAGAGGGCAAAATTTCTGGGCAAAGAAATTCTCTATGATGATTCATTATTTGACATTCCTTACATGTAAGGATAGTCTCTTCATCTTCTTTCAACTTCCTTTTGTATCACTTTTGTAAGTTTGATTTAAAAACAATTTGAAAGTACTTATTTTGCTGCTCAGTATGTATTCAAGTTTTGAAGATATCTTTGTGGTAGCTAACAAAGTAAGACTTTCCATGCAAACTGTAGTGTCATATTGTGACAGTCACAAATAAACTTACAAAGGTGTGGCAGCATAGGCATATGAGGCAGGCAGTAGGGCAGTGTCCCCCTCTCCCCCCCAAAAAGTATATTTTTGGAAATCCCCAAAATTCAGGCAGACTTTGTAGAAATTTGGGCAAAGTTTTTCATAAGAGGCTAAGAGATTTGGCAAAAAAATTACCCCCCCTCCCCCACATCCAAATGATCCCTTATGCGTACCTGTGGCAAGATTGCTGCATCTTGAATGGTTGAAATGATGAAGGACAGAATATGAAACTCTTACTTCCTGTTTTCAAAAAGTTATTCAGGGTACCAAAGTATTTTGAAACATTGTTGACAGAAGCAAAGTCCATGATTTGCACAAATTGAAGACCTTTTAGCAATCTCCAGTTTGACATACCTCAAAAATAAATTGTGCAAGAAAATCTCCTTCAAATAATGGAAATTTTACTAGAAACGAGGATGTAACACCAAGAAAAACATATATTGTTGAAATATTAACATAAAACTTTGGTGATCTAAAGCAGGTGCTATCTTAATGTCTTAACAGAAGTACAGTGAGGTTATATTCAATATGTAACCCAGTTTATCACAGGCACCTCCTCTCAGTATTAACAAAACTCTAAACCTCAAAAACAGCACCAAGGCATTGTGATATTGTTTTGCTGTGATGTGTGTAAATAAATTTTCATTACTTATGTGTATATTTAATTTAAAATTTAGAGTTCATCTGTACTTTTAGAAACATTGCGAAGTTAAGTCTATGTGTGATACTAGGAAAATGTATATAGAAATATTACTAAGTTCACTTTCATTTGTTTAAAGATATATTTTGAATTCTATTATTGTATTAGTTTTATGCATCAGTATTAAGACTTGAAAAATAAAATTTAAAGTGCACTTCACCAAACTGAGGCTGTGTTCTCTTAAACTCTCAAGAATTTTCTGTTTCAAGCTGTAGATCAAACTTTTGAGAAGGATGTGGGGTTTGATAAGAGAATATGGGAGTGCAGTTGCACATCAATACTAGGAGTGAGGTTAGAGTAAAGCAGTTTAGGTCCTACCAAAATGTATCAGTAATGGGTTAGTTAGTTAGATGGGGTTTAACGACACACCAACACGAATGTGTTATGTAGTGTCAGCTAGAATGAAGGGATAAAGAAATCAACTAAGAAAAGTAAAGATGGGGTAAAATTCTACTAAAACGTCTAGGCAAATGCAAATGCGGGAGTCATGTCAAAAATTTCTGTAGAGGTTACTTTCCTTGAGGAAGCCCAGAACAAGAGGACAGGTCTGTGTGCTTAAATAACGTCTTCAGGTTTGGCACAGTGTAGTACTTATGACGAATATGGGAGTAATCATAACAGTCAAGGAGAATAGGACTGACGGTGACAGCACAATCACAGGAGACACAATATGTTTGCTGGGATTCTAATGCTGCATAATAATCCACTAGAATCAAATAATTCTTGTGTAAAATGATATCACACCAAACAGCGTGGACCGCTTGTTGATTTCTTACCAAACGCAGGCTGGGAAACTATGCGATGGTGATGTTGTGTGTGCGTGTTTGTGTGTGTGTATTTGTGATGTACCTTGTAATCACGATATCTCAAGATAGGAATGACCGAAACTTTTCATATTTGGTACATAGATTTGTCATGTTGAGAGAAAGAACCCTCTTGTTTTTGGTGGAGGTCAAAGGTCATTTGAGGTCACTAGAGGTCAAAAACTATAATTCTTAGCATGGTATATGAAGGTGAAGGACAGAAGCTATTCATACTTTAAATTTGTCATGTTAAAAGGAGGGACCCTTTTGTTTTTGGTGGAGATGACAAGTCATTTGAGGTCACCAGAGGTCAAAAACTGAAACTTGGTGAACATGATATTACAAGGGAGGAGACATGGACTAATCTCTTCTAAGACATGTTTTGTTTTTGCAATAATTTTTTTGTTCTTTAAGTTTTGGTGGGGTTCAAAGGTCATGTGAGGTCAGCAGGAGTTAATTTGTGAACGCATCGTAAAAAATGATATACAGTCAAGAATTATAAATTTGAGGGATATCCCCCTTTTGGCAAGGAATCACTTAGCCTTTGGGCTTTCTGGTTCTTAGAACTAATGATTGCAGAATCTTTATTAATTTAAAAAAAGGTTCATTTCACCATGACCACTTCTAGTGGTCCAGAGACTCAATTATCTAAATGTGAATATCCCAGGTGTAATAGATTATTTTAAGGAGGGGGTGGTGATGGGGGGGCAGAGATGCCAAGGTCGGATGATTTTTCAGAGGGTGAAAATTCTTTACACTTCCCGTCCCATTTTGAAGACTTTTTTTTGTTGCTTTTTAGCACTTTACCATTTTTGACAAGACTGGCTAAGACTCGACTTAACATAGTTGTACGGCCCGAATTTTCAAAGACCTTTTTTTTTTCTTTTGCTTTTTTGAACTTTAAATGTTGATTTCTCACATTATTTTGGTCTAGTGAAATCAATTTTACGCTAAAAAAGTACAATGCGGGAGATTGCGGGAGATTTTTTAAAAATGCGGGAGATTCAGACTGTTAAGCAGGTGAGCGGGAGAGGACCCGAAAAAGCGGGTGACTTGGCAGGGCGGGGGGGGGGGGGCATATTGCTCAAAATTATGTCAGTGTGGCCCGCCTAGGTGGCATTTCTCTGTTAAGTAGCAGTATCCTGTTACAGCTTGTAAACCATTCTGCTAACAATTACAATGCAGAAGTCACTTGTACAGCACTCATGGCACAGGAAAAAAAAACAAACTAAAAGTAGCAAAACAAAGGTGCAACAAAATTAGAAACCCAGCTCCTTCATTTGGTTTTGAATTAGGCTTTTTAGCTCTCTTGAGCCCTTTGGCTCTTACAAAGGCAGACAAATCCAATTTTTTCTCTACTGAAGATTACAATTCTCATCATCCCAGACAGTTCCAATTCTCCAAACTATGCAACTTGCATCATCTCCTCCTATAACTTTACCAACCTCTTTTGTTGCTTAAGGTATGTCCTGGAGCACACAAGACTAAAATGAGTAACTGAAGCACTCTTGGCGCATTTTATTGAATGTGAGCTACTCTGCATCTTTTGAATTTTCAAACTTTGGTGTCAATCAAAGAGTCACCAACTAAGAATTTTATACCTCCATACTAAATATATACTATTGAGGTGATGAGTGTATGTCTTTAAGCTTACTGCCTCATATGTTTGACCCAGAAATACTCAAAGGCTATCTATCAAATTCATTTAGCAGTCAGTCTTAAAAGCTTAGGTTAATTTCCCTGATGACTTGGTGGTATCAATAAGATACTTAAAGTGTTACTAAAGAGAAGTTCTTTCTCTTAAGTCTTCCAACGGCCTTCTGAGCCTTTTCAAATGTTTTCTTGTTCTGTGAAAATAAAGACTGGAATAATGCCATAATGACATAATTAATAGCCAGTAAAACCTGTAAAGAAATCTCTCCCATCTCCAGTGCTTGAAGTTACATCTAAACATACCCAGATTCTGTTACCAGTTGTAGCTTTTAAACTTGAATAGAGTGTATTTTTATCATCACATTAACCACTGCTGAATTGAAGTTGTCAGATTTAATCCATCAGTACCCATCCATACTTTGCAACAGCTTGTAAGGTACTTTACCGAAGGCAGTTTGAAAATCAAAGAACACAATGCCCAACAGGATTGCTATTGTCCTTTGAACATGCCAGTTAAAACTTAAACCAACCAGGGAGTTGTTAGGATGGAGATACAAAGCACAAACTTGTCAGACAATATGTACTTGAAAATGGTGTAATTCTTTTCCTGCACCACTATTTGATTGACAGGTCTCTTGTTCTTATTGTTAAGTCTCTGTAGACTAAACCCTTTTAATTGTGACCCCTCCTTTCTTTTCCAGGTAATCCCAATACAAAGACCATTGTTTATACATGCTTTGAAGTGAGGTGTGTTTCCGCAGATGTCCAAGGATTTTCAGTAAAACGACTGGCAACAAACGTTTTAAATAATGTATTTCAATTGTGTCCCCACAATTTTAACATGTCATTTGCTGGAAACATTGTTCAAGTCTGTACATTTCTCTCAGATTTTAGCAAATTTGCCCATGATTAGGAAACATATTTGATAAGTTAGTTGAAAGGGAAATCTTTGTTGAATTTAAATGAAGTGATGTTAAGTGTGACGACTAAATACGAAAGGTGAAAAATTCACAATTTTTCGTAACGGCTGGCGACGAAAAGTTAACGAGTACAACTTGAGGGGTGTGTCTTCTCATTGTCATTTTGACAGTGCATCACTGATCTAAGGTATTCTAGGCATTGAGATGAGAATTTTGAAGAGAAAAGCAAGCTGATTACCGAACATTGCTTCAAAGAGTCTATAGAAAGTTGTATCTCCATCCTAACAACTCCCTGCTTAAACTAGGTTACTGGTTGAATTCTATTTTGCCATTCCAGAACACTACAGTATTTCATATGATATAGTTCTTAATTATTTCTTGTCCTCATAAACATGGTAACACATCCACATTAACCCTTCCTAATTTGAATTTGCCCACTTGACAGATGCGAAGATTCCAACCGTCCCGGTCTGACCGGGACTGACCCGGTTTGGACTATGCCGTCCCCGCATCCCGCTTTGTCTAGTTAATGTCCCAGTTTCAAAAATAAATTGTTGCCTCACAGCTATAAGAGGGATATAGTGGTTGGGGTAGAACTGATGCTCTTCCATTCTGAACATTGTCTGCTGAAAAGGAGTGGATTTGATCCTGAATGGGAGCTTCAAGCTGATCTAATTGCTATCAACACTGGAAAACATCCCAATAAGTAATTAGTTTGATTATTCCAAATTGATCTATCATACTTAGTAGTCAGCTAGTCCAAGCAAGAGCCCCACACTGTCCCATATGGATGTATGGAAGTGTAGCATATGGGTAAGTTGTTGTTAGATGAGTTCATTATCAGAGGCAGCAAGAGGTGGGCGCAGTGGGGACCATGGCCTTATCGGGAAAATTTACTACTTTTGTCAGGGAGCATTTAATGGGCACGATCAAGCATGTAATCCCCGAAGTCAACCAGCCACCGTTCTTGAATTTGCTCTCAAGGAATTAGGCACATATCTTTCAATAAAAGCCCCAACTTCAATCTTTTTGAAGCAAAACCCAATTTTCCAAAATTTTGTCAAAAAAACTTACTGCACAGCGTTTTCTCAGTGAAAACCCAAATTTCCCAATTTTTTTCCACTAAGAATCCCGAATTTTAATGTTGCCTTAGGTCATCATCCTCAATCCACTGTCTACCTGATTCTGGTATCACCGGTTTCAATTTATGAAAAAAGTGTAATTATTGCAAAGCCCATATAAATGTGCATTGTATACAATGCTTGTTTGTTAATTGTTTGCGATGATATACCTTGAGTGAAGACCTGGAGTCTAAGTTTCCAGAATTGTCCCGGTTTGAAGAGTCCACTGGTTGGAATGTCTGCAGACGTGTATTACTTCTGCACCTATATTGGCTGCTTTTTTATACCTTTTGAGTATGTACGTCAAAGAAGATACATATTTGACACACAAAGGTAAAATTTGAATGGGAAGTTTACCTTGAAAGAGGTGGCGCTCGATAACTGCAGTGTTTTCAAAAGCTGAAAGCACGGAAAAGTTATGGCCAAAGGTCACAGAGCTTTGCATATACACTGCATTTGCGCATGCGCACGGACTAAGACCCTTTTTCCAAAGAGCAATTAAAAAAGATTGTGGGGATTGAATTTTGGTGTGCGTCGTTTTTTGCCACAGTAAAATGTCATTGACAAAAACGACGCGCACCAAAACTCTGTCCCACAATCCTTTGTAATTGCTATATATTTGGAAAAGGGTCTATTCCGATCCTCAGCTTCCAGCCCGATCCGGATCCCCAGATCTAGATCTGACCGAACATGGAATATGTTGTACAGCCTGCATTGCTACGTACGTATGCAAGGTGTTCGCTCGAAGGGGATTCTGTTCCTTCGGATATCCCGTGAGGAAAACGCAGTTTTGAAAACCGAGCAGGAATAGTAGTTTGTTGTGAAGGCTTGTAATTGTACATAATTAACTCAACTGCTCAGTATCATATGTACGTACGTAAGTGCATGCCTGCCCGCCCGTGGGATCGGGCCGGAGATCATCTAGAATGTGCACTAGGCCCTAGCCTTTATAACCTATAGCTAGGCCTAGCCTATAGCTATTGTGCAATGCAGTGCACTGCAAGACCTCGACGTAGCCAAGGCCTACTGTAGGCTATGCTAGTACACTGCGGTTGAGTTGCATTGACGACGTTTTATTGAAAATGACCTGCATGAACTGCAGTGTAGGAGCTAGCAAGTTGTTTTTGCAGTTACGAGGTTACTAGGGTAGACTTAGTGTGCATGCCGAGATGATCCCACAGAACTGACGGTCTCAAGATTTGGCAATGAATAGGGAAAGTCTGGTAATGAATAGGGAGAAAATGCCCTTCACTGCCACTTAATTTTATGGACTTCTCAAGGTCGACTGGTACTGGGTATATTATGACACAGGGATTTCTTCAAAAGAACGCATTTGTCAATAAAATTATTGAAAAAATCAGATTCTAAGGAACATTTATACTTTCCTAAGTTTTATCAAATTCAAGTCCCCAGAACGTTATAAACAATAGAAGAAATATAAGCAATAAATCACAATAACTTCACACCTGTTCAACAGCTATTAAACTTACTCCCTGCCGTCAAAAGAGTTGGCACCACAGAATTCTGTGGTTAGCAATGACTTGGTAAAT
>WURT03325937.1:2567-22193 GCA_009936505.3 Holothuria glaberrima | reverse complement strand
GTATATATTATTAAATACTTAGTATGCTTAGTATATATTACAGGGCTGTTAACTTTTAGTGACTGGCGAGAGTGAGATTCACTGGGAGACTACTGACGCGGAGCGCGACCATTGGTTGGCGCGGAGCGTCCCGCCAAGGGGACTTTTTGCAAAAATACCCCTACACTGCAGGAAATGTCACTTCCCTTACCTCATTACTGCATGCTAAGAATTGCTAGCTTTCAGATGTCTCATGTTCCTGGAATTTTTTTAGGAGACATGATCAGTTGGAGAACGAACTCAGGTAGCGTGATAGCTGCCGTTTTACCGACACATCGTTTGCGTTATGAGTGGAATTTTTTTACACCATATTGAGACATTGCGTGAGAAACTAATGATTCATCGTGAGAGAATGAGATTGCACTGAATGGGTGACTCCCACGCTGAATGCATGAGAATTGACAGCCCTGTATTATGTAATACCTATCATGTATACTTGGTTTAGTCATAATATTGAATCGTGGTCGTACATGATTAATTAATCATACATATGCCAAGCCATTGCAGTAAAAGCCCGACTTAACAATTACGTATGCAATAAAGTATAAAAGTTGAAGCCTATGTCGAATAATTTCCACTGCAAGTCACATTTCGCACATTAATACTGTGTTTAAAAGCTTGCTTTTAAGTGAATTATTCTTCAAAGTGACTTAAAGAAAGGTAGACTGACAATTAAGAGTAAAATAAGGAAACTTATTTTGATGTTTTTAATATTTTCGTCATGCCTAGCTTCTGCTTAAGCCTCATAATTATTGCTATAACCCAGATGATCAAAAATGGGTGACAGGGCCCACCAGGAGGTTTGTAGAGACTCCCTAGGTTTAATAGGCATGGTCCAGTGGATGCGCAGTTATACACGAGTTTTATCGAATAGCAAAGCACTCTCGCACTTTCTATGGCTGTTTACTGATTGGAAGTAGGGCTAGTTCTTGTTTGTCGATAAATGGGTTTTGTTGGTATTTTATTGACATTTATACTGAACCGTTTTTCCTCGGTATACAGGTATAGGGTGGCTTGAAGTAGGAAGGCAATCCCTTTTACCGAATGGTTCAAATCGTTCTTTTGAAATATCATGAGTTCCACATTATAATACAGTTTGGTTAAAACAAATCAAAAAATTGCTAAGTAAATAATAGTTGACACAGAAAGTATAATCTTAGCCTTATGCTTTGACAATTGAAATGCACTACTCGGGGAGGGTGTAGTGCTAGCAGAGAGCATGCCTGCAAAGGCTTCGAGACCATATCTAAGAGAAAAGAGCTGCATTATGCCGATCTTGACCTTGACTCAGAATTAAGTCCTATCTCTTGTTCATTTTTTTTTTATTCTTTTCTCTAGATGAAAGGCATTTTCTTCCTTCACTCAAACCGTTCTTACCCTGTTCTGTTTTCCACATGCTCCCCCAGGTTAAATGCAAAGTAAAGTGCACTGTGAGAAGTGTCGGAGAAATAGACACAGTAAAGCAAACATTTGAAGCAGAGGTATCGCTCCGTTTTGGATGGAGAGAGGAAAAGTTAGAAGGACGAGAAAGTCAGGTATACGTTGCTGCAAAGTGTTTTTGCTTTTGCAAAGAAGAAATGAAGCGCGTGGTACGGTGTAACTATTGGCCTAAATTTTGAAATTTATTTGGTCAACTATCAGAGTAATTCTGTTTGTGTAAAAAGATTCTAGTATAAAAATAATGCTTACTCAATCCTTTACCGCTGAACTGTCAAAAAATTCTTCTCTGCTTTGAATATACCAAAAAAAAGCAATTTTTTTATTTAAAAGTAGTTACAAAATATTCCCTTAAGTCTCATCCGTCACGGAATATTTAATTATAGCTAGTTCTCCTCCGCATACAGTTCAAATTAAAATTGAATCTAAGTTGTTACACCAGTCACAAGACTCGCAATGCTAGTAATGCACTTGTACTACTAATCTAGCATATTTGCTTGTATTCTTAGTAGGGAAAATGAGTTGGTACTCGAACTCATACTTTCAGATTTTGAAAGTTAAACATTGATGCTTGTGCAACATCATTTCGTACTCGTAATACTAATATAAAAGACGTTTTCTCTTACATTACTCTTGTTCACTGCATTCGGAGACACCCAGTGGAGGATTATAAAGGGGGCGGAGTAGGTCATGGCCTAAGGCCACGAGCTTGCAGGGGCCCTGCCCTCCAAAAGATATCAAATCTACACATCATTTGCAACGATCATCCGACCAATTCTTCACTAACACATGACATGTTTTCAAATATATTTGTTGTCTGAGGACAGATCTAATTCTACGTTGGAACACAGTTTTTTCATAAATAATGTATTCTGTAAATTTTCAGGACCGTAGTTGTGGGGAGGGGGGGGGGAGGGGCAGTCGCCCCTGAGATTTCCAAACCCTAAATGAAAAATGGCCTACTTGGAAAGATGCTACAAATACTGAAACCTCCATCCTTCTGATTATGTTTTCAAGGTCCTCATAATCTGGAAAATCGCATAAGTAGGTTCTCTCTTCCCCAAATTTTCCCGGGGAGGTCCCCGGACCCAACCGCAGACAAGTTCTAATGCTAGTAGCTAGCACTAACGAATAAACCTCCTTCCTCATGCATGATGCACACAAAGCTGAAGGATATTTGTTGAGACTTTTATTGCTTTTCACGCGTGTCCGGCAGGGCATGCCTATATGAAATATAGCCTATGATTACCTTTAATTTCATGCTGAGATTGATGAGCTTGTTTGAGTACCTTTAATTCCAGTTTTCTCCTACAAAGTGAAAGTGATCTTACTGAATAAAGTCTCGGTTTCCGAGAAATGAAGTATCAAAAAGTGTTATGATGCAACTTTGGAGGTCAAGAAGGCTTCTCTCCCGCCAAATTGGGAGGTATTGTTTTGAAGAAAAAAATTAGAGCTAAGATACACACCATGCTACGGTGGCCCTAGAATAACGCACTAGGAGGAGGGTTGACCACGGCCAAACCTTAGGCTGTGGTATGACACCGTTCCATGTCACAGCAAGAGATAAAAACACTACATAATGAAAACTTTTAATATATGAAATCAATTCAGATCTTTTTTTTCCAAAGATATAGCATCATTTTGTAACCAAGCAACTTTACTAAGGCAGACATTTCTCAAGGAGGGATGGGTTCTGAGACAGCACCCTCTCCTTTACACTCAGACAAAAAGAAAATAGAAAAAGGCACTAAAAGTAAGAGTTTCCAAGTTTGCAACCAGTTCAAAGGTTTCCCAAAGATAGCACCACTTTGCATCTTGGGCATCTTACATGCACAACTTCTCAAAGAGAAGGTGGGCTACCCCGCCCTTTAAACAATACCCTCAAACAAAAACAAAATTATAAAATAGACACTAAATAATGAAAATTTCTAAACACGTAATAAGTTCAAAGCTTTGCCAAAGACAGCGCCAATTTGCTTCTATAAAGAGACCTTACATAAATGTCATTTTCTCCCGTTAGACCCCGCTTCTCACACCCGCAGGACTACAGTTGGTAACGGAGCCAAAGCGAAAAGGATCCGTCTAGAAACCACCTGTCATAGGTACGCCCATAGCGGGATTACCGGGGGGCAATGGGCACTTGCCCTCCTTACTTTTTTCCATAGCTTCTAAGATAATAATCAAAAAATGAGCGAAAGGAAGTAAGAGCACAGAGTTAAAAGAAAATTTTTAATAGCTTATTATGCTTTCCCAGTCGGAGGGGGGGGGGCAAGGACAATTTTCTTCCCGATATTTACATTTCGTCCCGGACTTCCAGGAAGCCCAGTTTTGGGCAATGTTGGCGTATTCAGTGGGGCCGCCAGGATCTGGTTTTTGGGGGCACAACAGATGACGTCGTAATGCCGCCTAAGTCCCTCCAAGTCTGCCTAAATTGTTCTTCTTTTTAAATCCCCTTACAATTGTATGCAGCGGTCGGGGATCCTTCCCTTGTCACTAAATAAAGGTGTCGTCCTGGGGAAAGGGTTAAAGGGGATAGGGTGTCCCCTCACCTTTGAGAAATTTTTTTGTTAACTTAAGTTTGCTTAGATGCAAAATGGTGCTATCTTTGTGATATTTTTGGAACTAAGAAGTGTCGATAATTTAATTTAGTGAATTCTAATTTTTGGTTAGGTAGAAGTGGAGAGTATGTTGTCTAAGAGAAGAGTATGTTGTCAACAAAGCCGAAGCCCCCCTTTGGCTACTTTACTGCTTTCTATTTGGGGGAAGGTATCACCCAAAATTACGTGGGTGGAGTCAACAAAAACGTTCTTTGGCTTTAAGAAATTTTCCTTTGCTTCATTGCGCATTATAAAAGGGTATCTAAGGCTGGTAGACATCATACATATAGGGCCTTCGGGGAGCTCTGGGTCAATTATATAAAATAGGGCACTCACATGATTCTTTTTACCTGACATCCAGATGATACAATACACATATACTACAGTATAGAGTATTACGCCTAGCACTTTACAACAATCTTATTTTTACCAATCTTGAACGAAAATCCAGACAAATAGTTTCCAGCAATGGGGAATGGGAGGGGGAGTGTAGGTGCAGGAAAGTGATGTAAGATCTCCCTGAAATGTATAGCAATAGGCCCTAGGGGTGAAAGACTTACACGCGCGTTTCAGAATTAATGCTTTTTCGTTATAAGTGCATTAACAATCATCATCTCTACCGATAATGGCTGTGCACAAAGCACAAGGTAAAAAATTTTGAAAAATGTGCAACGGAAAATACGTATTTTCAGCCTTCAGCATAATGCTAAATTAGATTGAAAGATCCCATATTGATTGCAGGCCCCCACAGAGGTTGGGGATGTAACTCTGTCTTTCGGAGAAGTGTTTGTGATCAGAAGAGATCCATGTATGATTTCCTTAATAATGGTCATTAGGTAGAGCGTAACCTTGGCGAACGCGCGCGAAGCGCGCAAGAATTTTTCATTATGTAATATTCCCTTCACAAAACCTGTATTCAGGCTCTTCATTGAGACACTTTTTATTCCCCAACAAATCTATAAGCCAATTAAAATCCGGTATTTTACCTGGAATTTTTTTACACAGCTTCCAACTTTTGCTAATGTACTTCTCCGAGAGTTGCTATGGGAAAATATTGATAATAAAAGTAATATTGAGGTAAGGTTTGGATCGCGCGAAAATTTTTAAAGATTTGAAAAAATTCTGATAGTTTCAGAACGATTTGTGATAGAAAATAATTACAGCAGATCTATCACTTGGTCAAAAACACGCCTCACCTGCCCCTACAGAAATCTATAGCTTAAACACCTTTTGGGATCATTTTAAATTTTCAGAATTTTTTTAAAAATCGATTGGAGGCGTGCTCCCTATGCCCCCTTGCCGGCGTCAATGGGCATATTCGGGACAGGCCCGGTACTTGGAGCCGCTGCCTCAGGTGTGTTTATTTTGCTTCCCCTTTTCTATTCCTATTCCTTTTTTCCTTCTCTTCTCTCTCATTTACCTTTTTTCCTCCTACTTCTTTTCCCTTTTTTCTCCTTCCTCTTCCCGATTTTCCCTCTCGATTTTTTTTTTCAGGGGAGAATTCTGCCCCCTGTCCCCCACTGGCTACGCCACTGCTCTAAATAAAGGAAAGCATTAGTATCAAATACCATAAAATGCCAGAAAGATTTTTTTCTCTGCGAGCTTCTCGCGCACTCCAGAGAACACTGACTAAAACAATTGATAATTTTGTCTGGCACCACAAAATTCCTTTCAAAACATAGGCGTCTCATACGCGCCACACTATTGTGACTTGAAGCTCTGAAATAAGGGTCACTGAAAGTACTCATGTGCGTCATTAAATGCACCATGATCCTTGCAAATAAAATCCCAAACCCTATCCATGTATTTGGAATGGCATTTCTCGATAAAATTTTGCTTCGCATGAGCCTAACATAAATTGATCTCTCATCAGTACTACTGTACTGCTGTGCGTAGGAAAACTTGGGGAATTGCCTCGTTACTAATTCCTGTAGGACGCCTTACAAGGAGAGGCTAAGCTCAAATCAAGTTTTGATATATTAGAGGGGTACCTATTCTAAGCAATCTGGTGAAATTTCCATTGAAATCCGATGTGTGTTCTTAAGATATCATCAGATGAAGTTGTCACATTTTCTACACCAAGTGAACTCGAAGCAAGCACATATGATGTCATCATAGCCTCACATTAATGAGCAGTCTTTTGTTTTTCTTTAACTTTATCACCAATATTCTCCTCAACAGTCAAATGTTATCGAAATGTGATTGCATGAGAGGCATGGGAAAATTACAAACTTCACATTCCCCATAGAGAGCTCCTATCCCTATTAATTTCAAGTTCAACACAACAGGCTGAACAAAAACAAAGGAAACAAAGTATTCCTTATCAATGTGAGGAAGTGATATCAGGGAGCTGCCATAGTGATGTAACTCCCGCTTACCTCAAGCTCACTTTGGGTCACAAATGTAGTAACTTCTTTGCTGATATCTCGAGTAATACATTTCTGATTTGAATGAAAGTTTCACCAAAATGCGTAGATTTAGTTCCCCTTTTATATATGAAAAGTATTTTTTTGCTTAAACCCTTCTTTTAAGTAAATATTTTTTTCAAAATCGTCGCGACACGTCTCGCTGTTCACATTCCACGCTGCAACTTTCACCACCCTCAGCAAATTGACTGACTATTACTTTTTTAAATTAACCTTCATAATATTGAAAACGTTTCATTAGCATTTCAAATTACACTGGGGAAAGCAAGAATTTCTCAAAAAATGGTCCAGAAAGACAGCAAAAGCAGTCAAGTTTAAGAAAAGTTACTCGGGGAGAACCCTCGGTCCCCAGCTTCGGAGCTCGCAGTTAGAGGCTTCTGCGGCACAATTTCCCAAGATGCAGCCTCCAATGAAAATCCCTTCCCTAACATTTTAACTGCCGATGCCCTTGGCCATGTCAATGTTAAAACTGCTCATGAAACATTGCATTGATTTTTTAAAGTATCATATACCCTATAACTTGCAAAATCGACCCTAGCTAATTTTTCGCACTAATAAAAATGTTAAGAGGGATTTGTCCCAGACCATCGAAAAAAGAAAAAGAGAACCGTAGAGCAGGATATAGTTTCTTATATCGTGCTTTCTTATGGAAAGTACAGGCACCTGGGGAAAGTAGGCAAAATTTTTACATAATGAACAAAATACTGCATTTAAACTAAGGAAAAGCAAATGCTATCTCAGCGCTGTTTTCTTCGGCGCGCTTCATGCGCACCCGTTTTAAATATTTTATCGGGATTCGGGGTAACTTCCTGTAGAACATCTTGCTTGTCATACGGTAGCTTCGTACAAGCTCTTCCATTATCATTGAAGTCATCAATATCCCCATGGCAGTATGCAGCCGAGGGGAGTTTCCCTCCCCAAGAATTTTCAAAGCAAAAATTTTAATCAACATCGATCTGTATAAATTTACCGACTTTTTGAAACTTGTCTATGCAAGTTGTAAATCACGGAAAGTGCCATTTTCGGTACCGTAATATGGGAAAGGCGCTTAGCGAAGGGTGGCAAGTGCACTCTCCTTGAGAATACGTTTGGTAGCTCTTCTATTATTCACATCGCTAAAAAGTCTTAAAATGCAATTTTCGTCAGCGCGCTTTGTGCTCACCACTCTGCGTTCTAGATCTCTCATTCTTAAAATTATTGTTACAAAGCCCCGGGGAAACCTCAAAATGACACTTTCTCCCCCTTCCTCAAGTCCTTTGCATTATCGATCCCGGCGGACTTTAAGTCATACGGAGTGAGAATATCTGTCATTAAAAAAGTCAAATTGTGATTTTTGTGGTTCTGTTAAGTACCCACCTAATGTGATTGAATTTGAAGCTAACATGCCTCATTAATGCCTACAGCTTCGTTCCTGGACCCCACCAGGGGCTTTGAGGCAGCCCCTCGATCCCAAGCCGTAATGGAAGCTCTTCGGCCTCCCCCTGCGCCTTCGGCGCCGTTGCCTGGCAGCCCATCCGAGTTTGCTTCCCTTACTTTCAGACATCAAATTCCGCCGCCCCTGGGTACGCCACTGGAGGCTGTCATGAACTGCCACCTTGGAATTTCGGCCAGGCTACGGCCCTGATTGGTAACAATTTAATGCCACTTATCATTCAACTGAACTTGTGAGTATGAATTATTAGGTGCCCTGAATTCCTACTGGCCATGGTCCCCGAACAACCTCAATCCTCCTCTGGAATGAGATACTACATTGTACTTGTTTTCATATCACAGTTACTTATGATAAATTACCATTTAAATTCATTAACATTGAATCAAATTCCTTGACCTAAGGATATTGCCTTGGATGAATACTGGGATCCACGAATATCTTTTCCAAATGCTGTTACTATCGATGAAAGGGAGCGCAAGCACTTCATTCAATACCACGACGATGATACTGTACCGTATGCGTATCTTTCGATCCGAATGAAAGCGACTTTTAAAAGTGTAATGCAGTTGCAAAACTTTCCATTGGACTATCAGGTATTCGTTTTCTAACTTAATAAGTGAAACTTGAATTTTGTATCTTATTTAGGTACCTCTCTATGGCCTAGAAAACTCCCAATGAGAATAAGCTTTCCATGGCAAATTGCACTGAAGGAAAATATCATACAGTCCAATAATCATCAAAATATATTTATCAATTGTTCAATGTTGACATCGAGCATGTTGAAATGGCTCTTCCTTCTCTTTAATAATAGGTGCTTGAATTATTCTTCATATCAGGTTACATCCATAAGAGCTTTTACTGGATTGTCCCTCTAGTTGTATATGCGGGCATTAACGAACAAAATGTCACAATAGACCCTTTTCCAAATAGCAATTACAAAGGGCTGTAGGATATAATTTTGATATGCGTCGTTTTTGGCTATAGTGACATGCAATCCAAAAGTACAGCCCATGTTTCTTAGTTATTGCTATTTGGACAAGGGTCTATTCAAAAACATGTTTAAATCGATCCTCACCTGCCTGCTGCTTACTGGTTACACTATCACACATTACGTCTATGCAAAGAATAATTCGTGGTAATAGTTGTAAGCTTCTATCACCTCTAGCTATTCGTTATTGAGAATCCTGCATTCTGATTGGTTAAACAATAAAATGTCATTCCACAACACACGGTCAGTAATCGTAACAACTGGTAAAAATGAACTTTTTCACACATTTTTGGTGGTAGAATTCGCCCCGTACGTTATTTTGCCAAATTTGGAGTCTCGACGATTTATTCACAAATAATAGTCCGCCAAATGCGATTTAATTAATTAAAGCTACAAGTAATTATCTACATTTTGTTTTAAGGCATTGACGATCAAGGTAATGTCAAATTGGCCAGAGAGTATGATACAATTCGAACAGGAAGACCGAGAAGAAAACAGCATATACACAAGCTCATTCACAGGTTAGTCATATGACGAACATAAATCCTTTGCACCATTTCGGTAGCTATCAGAGGATACATTCACCTTTCGTCCATTCGCATCACAGTATTTCCATTCGGGGAGGTGATATTACTTCCCTGGTCCAGTGCACACATTATATCGACAGGACTAAAAAAATGGTAAGAACTGTTTTCTAGCATCTCTTCAAAACAGCTTGATTTCTTTTTCGTATGTTGCTAAAATAAACACGTATACAACCACATAGATCTTTCTGTGAAGCTTTGTGCTCTTTAAGTAATTTCTGCGTTTAGAGCAATATTTTTATTGACTCTTCTTATACTGCTACAAATTTTTCAAGTGCAAAATAAACTTACAGAATAAACAAGGGACTTACGATACTTTACATAGGAAAATTGACACGAGCGACGCTTGAAAGTAAATCATAATGCGGGTGATAATTTTGCTGAACTTTAAAATATTTTAATTTTATATAAGCCTACCAATTGAACACCATAATCACTTACAAATTATTCTTGCTTTCTTACGATGGGATACAACCATCCGATTTTATGAAGTTTAATTTCTACAACCCCTGTTTATACCACTCTAGAAACCAAAATACAAAGATTGAAGGTTGAACAAGAAGCATATCCAGCGATACCATGTATGATGTAGACTTATACCTTGTATGGTAGCTTTTTACCATTACACCAGAGCCATCATATATTTCCTGATCATGCAATGTAATAAATAGGTATTACTTATACCCCTTTCACACTGGAGAGATTTTTAACGGGTGCACCCGTTGAATGCCTCAGTATGAAAGGGAACTCGGGTGAAACACAGGTGAAACACCGATTAAATTTTCTAAATTTTCGAAATTTTTTACCCTCGAAGCGTCGAGGGTAAACTACCGGGAAATACCGGGACTTCACCGTTGAAAGTCTAGTGTGAAAGGTTGTCTCGGTGAAACGCCGTGCGAAATGCAGATTAAATTTTAAAGTCATGTTTTGTTTGCAGTCACACAAACGTTTTTCACTAGTCAAATTGATTCGCACTTAATACATAGCGTTCGCATGAGGCTGACAATCAAGGGGGGGGGGCATTGGGGCCAGTCCCCCTGCTCTTCGAGCATAACCAGACCCCTGTGAAATAGCATACTTTCGACGCCCCCTGAGATTTTTTTGCCCCCTGTATGCTCTCCAGGTCTGCTTCAGGCCTGGCCATTTGTATTTCGACTCATTTCATTGTTATGCCGCTCGACTGAATATCTGGATATGGCTTCAGTGTACACATGTGTGAATTACTTTCTCATGCAATTTAATCATTTAACTGTTTATGGGCGTCTTGTCAAGTGATTGCAACACCGAACATTGCTCTTGGGGTAGGGAGGAGGAGAGACTCTTCCTGCAGCCAGGGACGTATATACATGAATTTGCAGGGGACCGGGGGTGTTAACTATTTTGGGACCAACTACATTTCTTGGAGACCGACTCCCACTGACATAGTTATACACAGTGGCGTACACAGGATTTCTCTCCAGGGGCCATGCTGTAGGCCTATGTTGTGGATCACCGGCCTTGAAGGGGTCTAAGAGGAGGGTGTCCCCCTCCTCCTTCTTTTTTAACTTTTGAAAAATTAGGTGTCCTTACATGCAATCTGGTGCCACATATGCTATCTTTTGAAGTAAAATTTTTGTTACAAATTTACGTATTTTTAGGAACTAAAAAAAAAAATAGCATCCGTGAGGGGGGCCATGGCCCAATGGCCCCACTGCGTGCGCCACTAGTTGTTAAATTTGAATTTTCTAGATAATTACAATTTACAGGACGGTAATGATTATCATAGGCGTACAGGACTTTTCCAATTGGTAGGCAGAAAATTTTTTGCCCTAATCTCAAAAAGTTGTCGGAAATTCGTGGCAGATCAGGTACTTAAAACAGACCATTAAACCACTACATGCGCGCGAAGCACGCGAAAGTTTTTGCATTTTTTTCAGGCATTCGATCAAAATTCGGGAAATCAGTAGAAAATTCGGGCACTCTTTTAACTTTTACATCATCCCAGCCGGAATTTCAATTTGAGTATAATGTATTCAATGTAGTTTATGTCTGGTCTACTGTTACAAAGGCATACCGATCTGGATTTGGAACCGACTTTTTGGCGCTCAGAGACCGACTTTTGATTTTCACCGGGGGTGTCACACCCCCGTTTTTACGCCCCTGCCTGCAGCTTTGAAGTGCGGCTACAGTCAACGAAGAGTTGAGTGGGGCGTCGGCGGACTCGGCAGCATACGACACCATACTGCAAATACTTCACGAACGTGGGTGGCATCGAAAAGACAAAGTCTCAGATGCTAAACAAATTAAAATAGCCTACATTAAGCGAAAATGGCTCAAAATGAAATGTCACAACAAAACAAGTGGAAAAGACAAGAAAACAAAGCAAATGAAGACCTTTGTTTCCTCATTTGCGGGCACAGGGCAAAATAACACCGAGACCTGGTAAAATAGTGCAAGCCTATATGCGTTTATATTTTGGAGCGCAGCATTTGGTAAACACAGTGCTTCCGCTACGGGTCGGCATGCGCAGCTGTGCAAAACGTGAGCACGGTAGCCGCATTTTGCAAATTTGTGTATTCTTGCTGCAGTATGAAAGGACGTCGTTGGAATTTTCAACGGAGGTTCACCGTTTAATCCAACGGTGAATTTAACGGTGGTTCACCGTTGAAAGCAGAGTGAAAGGGGCAAGGTACTGAGGGAGAAATACTTTTCAGGGGTCGAAAAATATTTTATGGGGCCAGATGTACTAAAATGAACTACGGTAAAAGTAATTTTTGATTTTCAAGGGGACGAACATTTCCAGGGAGAAAGCTTGGTTCCCTTCCCCCTCCCCTTGGATACAGGCTTATATTTAGACTGTTGAAGTAGACTCCTTCTTTGGGAAAATACTTTCCCAATACGTCCCAATACGCCCCCACATTAACTTCTGGAGGTAACACATTGTTTAAAGGAACTTCCTATACCACAGAGAGATCAATAAGGCAGTCTGTACAAGACTGATGAAAACATTGCTTCCACTCTGTTAAGCGTCTTCCAAATTAAAATGTGTATGAAAACCATTTCACTTCACCACTGATCTTCCTCTATGTTCAATATGTCCTGGAGTATATAACAAGACAAACGAAGAATTACTGAGCAAAAATAAAAAAGGTGCAGTTTTAAATTATATTACTTTTCTGTGGCAGATCCAGAGGGGTGCACGTGCACCCTCCAACATTTCCAAGACTAAAATTTTACCTACTAAGGTGCACCATATCCGACAAATCAGTTAGTACTAATCAGATACACACTGGTGTACTATTTATTTGTCCTTCAATGTTATCTCTATATAATTAACCACCCCCTGCCCTCATAGGAGTTACCCTACCACTGCTTACTCCACAAGCTTATCCTACTACTGCTAGCAGTGGCGTCACGGTGGGGGCATGGGGCCACTTGCCCCAATCGATTTCCAAAGATTTTTTCGAAAATTTTAAAATGAGGTGTGTTTCTGACTGAATAATGAATGTTTTTCAGTTATCTTTTATCAAAAGTCGTTCTCAAACTCTGAAAATTCTAGCAGATCCGAGTAAAAGTATCAAACTTTTCGGGGGCTCCGCGCGCATGCACCCTCTCCGCATAGCTCTGCTTACTATCATACCGTGTCAAAATATACGCATTATTCAATAGTGAGGGTTCTACAATTACGTCAATTGTTCTTGTGCGTAAGAGTCTTTATGGAAGAGCACAGAAATGCAAGAATGCAAAGAAGTGGAATTCAGGGGAAGGCAAATTTTATGAAAATTGAAATCCTGTATAGTTTCATAGAGAGAAGACTCGCCCTCCAGTTGGCGGATGCATCGTTTTAGGAATATAATGTGTCTCACTGCAAAGTCTGTACGTAACTTTTGTTATGGAAACGATTTTCAATGCAAAATTTTGTCACGCTACGTGCGCATTCGTCACGATGCACACTCCACAACTTATAACCATTATAAAGGCAATAATCTTTTATTCTGACCAAAACACTTCTTACTACAGACGTACATCTTTCGACCTCTGTGCGGACCCAGCATCAGTAGAGAATCTTAGAGCAAAGCAATATCATGAGTAACATATACGGTAACACTCGTAGTATGTAATTGTCGCTCCACGTTTTCTATAACGAGTGCCATACCGCAGCCAAAGTATCACTAAATTATAATAATTTCTAAGCTTGTAATTGATTGAAAGATTCGCCTAAGATTCCTGCATTTTGCATCTAAGCCACCTCACCTCAACAAGATTTTTAAGTAGAGGAACTGTTATCGCTCCACTCAGACAACACACCTTTCATTTGCAGTCACCACAAGTAAGAATTCATTTAAAAGGATGTTCTGGTGACCAAATTTGATGTTTTCAAAGAAAAAACCAGAAAAATTTTCTGTGTTAGGCAGTGAAAATCTCATCTAAATAGCATCTTGCATTTGGAAGATACAATTTTTTGAAGAAATCTACATTTTCAGCTTACGTAGTGCACGACCTGAAATCTATGATTTCATCTGGGCAAATTGATTACTAGACTGCTAGATGTAGCATTTTTATCTCTTTATAATGTTGATATCACTATCATGAATATTTCATAACTTTATTTGCTGTATCATAAGTATGGAACAGTTTACACTATATTTACACGGAAAAGCATCTAAACATTCCAACGGTATCAAATTTCAAGGACAAACAAGGTATCCAATTATAAAGAATAACAAATGGAATCTGAGGCAATTTGCCCACTTAGGATCACGTTCTGTGACCTTGAGGAAATCTGGAGGTATTTCCTATTAACCAATCTTTAAGAGGGGATATCTTGAGTTAGGAATGGAGTTTTGGTATGGGGTTTGGATGACGTGTAATGAATCTTTTTTATCTTTCATAAATGCTTACACAATGCCAACCAGATAATGCCTTTAATTGTGAAATTTTCCCAATATATGATTATTCTCAAAATTTGTCAAAGATAGCAACATTTTGCATCTAAGCCATCTTAAATGAACAAAAATTCCCCCTAGAAATCAACTGCACAAAGTGACAAACTACCAACGACTCCGAACATGCACAACTTACTCACTCTGAGTGAATATCTTAGATGGGTTAAACATCTATGGTCCCAATCACCAACCTCTGACCGTTCCACTGACTGCTAGCTGATGTCCATAAGCTAGCCCGTGTACATGGGCGTTTTATCCTTCCAGGTACTGTACAAACCTCCAAAGCGTAAAGTTCTGTTGAAGCCTTGCTTCGGAATTCCGAACTCAAAATCAATTGTGGCTTTGTATTCTGTCACAGACCACTCACTGTTGCTCTCCTCGTCACGATTTTGACATAGAAACTCGTACACCATATTGAGAGCACCATTTTAAATCTAAATCCTTCAGATGGATGACACTCTCCCACAATGGGTGAATCCAGTACACGCCAAGCAAGAAAGCTGGTTCTGCAGCAGCTTTTATCACTTTCATATCCGTTGGTCATCCGCACAGAGAAGCGATATCGTTCAAAAGCGTAAAACAAACCTTGCCATGATAGTCGGTGTCAACGCAAGGGTGTGACTTGGCAAAAAGTTTGAATTGCTATAGAAGTATCAACTTTACTCCAGGTTTTTCCCGTTTATTTAAAGCCGAATATTATATTTTGTATTATTCTATTTTTGTTTTTAGCTCTTTTTCTCATCCTCAACAGGAACATCTTCCCTTGTATATTTTACCATGACAAAATGTAAATGCAATGTTAAATTCAGCCTGCAGTCATTACTTTTACAGCAAATTTGTTTATGTAGCTGTTCCCCAACTTGCACCGTTCTCATGCATGATACCCAATGCAAGTTTTAATTTCAGTTGATTTTTAATCACCATTCAATTTATTTTTACAGAAACCCATGAGTGGACTTTGCACAACCGTCTGTTTGTTGATACTTCAAAGAATGAAGAAACATATGGCTATCCTGTGCACATCATACAAATCTATGTCACAAGGAAAATCTCATACTACATGTGGAATGTAGCACTTATAACAGTTAGTACTCCCGTGACTTTTGTTTCCACTGAATATTTGCACAAAAAGGTTTCTAAACTTGTTCTCAGAGAATAATATCTGTAAAATTGAAGGATGAGATTGTATCTGGCAGGCGCATAACCAGGGTATCCAGAGGGTTCGGGCGAAACCTCCCATCCACCGGGAACCCTCAGTTGTCTTGAGCGAACCCTCCTCCCCTTTCGTAAGACCATAGCACCTGCTGCATAAGATTTCAACGCCACCTTTGTTGTGAGATGTGTTCGATTATCCTTTGAAAAATAGAGCAGTTAAATTGTTCACGACATGAAAAATAAAAGAGGCAAAAAACTTGTATAATAGGAGTATCTGTGGATATAGGCCCACTGGCGTTGAAGTGCCACACCCAGCTAAAATAAACACAAGAAGCGAAGAGAGCCTTTATTTGTATTCCGCCTGTTGGCATGCAAGATAGATGTCCATACCTTTCCCAGTCTTTAAAAGAAGCGTGATTCGAAGGTGGATCAGGGTTCAGACCAGGGGTGAAGGAACTGGGGGCATCGGGGTACGTGCCCCTTTTTTCATGAAATAGTACAATGTGCCCCTATTGAAAAATAAAAAAGCCCTCGCCCGCTCCTTTTGGAATATGAATATACCAGTCAAAATTGAGGAACCTCAAAACTATCCTCTAAACTTCAACTGATGTTTTTAAGTTACCAATTTCACAAAAGTTTTCATGTGGTTTTTTCACATACTTTAAGAGGATAGGCATATGAGAAGGGGACAGGAGGCACGGGACCCCATTTTTGGAAATCCCCCAAATTCGTGCAGAATCTGTAGGAGTTTGAACAAAATTTTCTTAAAAGGCTCAGGTATTAGGGCAAAAATCCTTGTGCCCCCTTCCTTATGGTCCCATACCGTAAGCTTATGCCCGAAAGGTAGTGCTACGCTGATTTTCCTGATAGTAGGAGGAAGAGGCTTCACAGAGTAACCCCATGAGACACTCTCATTGTAAGAAGTATAACTGCGAGTTAAAATTTTTATATTTCCCATAAATATGTGTAAAGGCCCTCAGCCTGCCATTTTTGACCAGTTTCCACAGTGCCATGCAACACTGCATTTTCTATATCTTGTTGAAATTTTGAAAGTGGATGGGCACAAAACATTTTTCTAGGTGGCTTTGTTTTTCAAAAGGGACAATAAAGTGGATATTTTAGTTTTCAAGAAAGAATAAGGCATTTCCCTTGCCAAGTGTCATGATGTTTAATGTAGTGGTTGTATATCAATGTGCCCCCGAAGCCGTGGCTGGCTATAGCTGTAGGCACTCCACACTGATTTCAATTCCTTAGATGAAAGTAAGGTCCAAGGACTTTTCAATGTCAGAAGGGACAAGGAGGTTGCATCAGATTATCACAAAAGTGAGGGTATGTGCCCCCCCCCAACCGCTCACTGGTTTTTACTTCATTAAATCAGTATTGAGGCGTAGGCATGCCAACCCTCCAAGAAAGTATTTTCACTGTTCCACATCCAATTAGGAAAAATCATTTTGCTAATAAAAGGGTAATGGGCAAGTGCTGTAGAGCAAAAATCAGTTTACCCGGATCCCCTTGCCCTTACCTGCCCTCAACAACTTCATCTATTGCTTGTACAAAATGTACAGAGCTGCACTAATCTTTTGTATTAGAAACAGCTTCCAATGGAATAGGGGGAGAGGTTTGCTAAATGTTTCAAAGAAGACCTTGGCTTCATCAAACAGAACCGGTCACTTAGGCTGAGCTATTTAACGGTTACATGAGAGACCCCTGCCAACCAAATTTATTACCCATCCTTTCTCGAAGAATATATTATCCTTGGGGCAAAGTCGGTTACAGAAGTATTCTTTAGATGGGAAGAGAGTAACAACTATGAACACAGTACTGCCCAAACTTTTCTTCCAATCCCACCCGTTTAAGTATTATAATGTTAAACCAGATGTAAATTTGTCTTCTTCCTTATAAAATTTCCATTGATAAAGATCCCTTAAGAGTCCCACCGCTGGAAGGGGGACGTGGCACTTAATAAAACTTAGTACCAAGTGATTTTACCCATGTGACGTTATAGATACGTCAAGTGGTATTTTTAACACAATAATTTGCTAATTTGGCATCATGTTTCTATCCATCGGTAATACATTTGTTAGCGATAACACCAGCCCGTAAGGAGATATAGGCTATCAAAGTTAAGAGTGGCGGCCATTTTGGATTTATACAAATTACTGAAAACCCCCAACATGTGTGGTAATGTACACGTGATGCCGATTCCACTGATACCAAATTTTCTTTGATTAGAATTATTTCAGGCAAAAAATTATTTTAGACAGCCTACTTTTTCTTAATTCGTCCATTTTATTCTTTGTTCTTGCCATCTGTTTGTGTTTATATGTTTTTATATTTTAGTTGTTTTACTGTTTTAATGTTTAATTTCTTTGGCGCTTTTGGCAACGAAGCAATTTCTGATGTATATTGATGTATGTATTAGTTAGATAAACTTTGAACTGGTTGAATTGTATAAACCGGTTTTAACTTGTTTAGTTACCTTTATGTGCTTTACTGCTAGTTTGCAGTTTGGTCAGTGATTTTCATATTTTCGGAGGAGAAAACTTCAACTTGCAAAATAAAACTTCTGAGCATATCAATCTAACCACTGCCTTATAAATGGAGGTTGAAAAACGAAGTTTAACATAAAAATATGTCGTGTCTCCCGCCTTTCACGTCACGAAGTGCATAATAAACTAATGTTACATGGTAATGTAAAATGGTCTCCTTCTATGAATTTTAATAAGAATTGCGCCTTATATTTGTATTTTGTAGGTTTTCTTACATTTAATGCCAATTTTCATATCACCTTACACTGAAACGATGAAAAAATACTCCTAACATGTTAGGGAAGCCATTGTAATATTCACTCCCTCACTTTTTAATCTTCGTATAATCGTCTTTTTTTCGTTTGTTTTTGTTGAAGGATCAGGAGGACGGTACTTCCTGTTTGCCTCTATTGTGACTTCATTCTTAGTTGTACTTTGGCAGATTAAAATACGCTAATCACCTGTGAAGCTTAAGCAAAAACAATGAACGACGTGTATATATATATATATATATATATATATCATGTACATAGCCACTGCCTCTTTAAGTAACTCTGCAAATCTTGCAAATAAGACGAAGAGTTCTCCCTGATCTCACCAAGTTCCACTGCTTTCCTATTTTTTTTTTCGACTTTATACTTCTCCTTGATTGACAAGTTTATCAATAAACTTCTGGATACATATTATCCGACGAGCTTCAGATCCATCTGTGTGTGTAGTCTTCTATGCTCACCTTCGGAAAGTCCCTTTTTTACTTAAGTTTTCATTCATCTCACGACAGTTTTAGATACAGCTCCCTCGTGATCGCTCCTTGCATTTGGAACCGTCTTTCCGAACACATAAAACCATGCAAATTTTCTTGGCCATAATACAAAACTCTTAAAAACACTTACAAACTTCTTTTCCCCTCCACGGAAGGGGGATGTAAGATGCAATACTGCAATGCATGTTTTCCCTCCTCAGGATACTTAGTATCGGAGGGCAATATGGTCAATCAGTCAATCGTTCAATTAATAAGGTGTCAAAAAGCCCCTAAATATGATTACGATGGCGTCATACATCAAAATTTTCATATTAAAGAGTGGATGATGAGAAGAAAGTAGAAAGTTCATTCATGAAAAGTGACTGGAATATGTTCTAATTATGATTTTAAGGCCCTTAATTATGACATGAAAAGTCGCATGAAAGGGTTTCTTTTCCCCAAATTTTCCGGAGGAAGTCCAAGGAATCCCCCGTTGATGCTTTCTTACGTGAGTTACTCATACCGTGCGACCAGTCTTGTACCAGTCTTTACCAGTCTTGTAAGGGTACCATACCACAGCCAAAACTAAGTAAAATTTCTGAACATTCTCAAAGCTTCACCAAAGATAGTACCGTTTTTGATCTACGAAACATTAGAACAATAATTTTTTTCTCAAAGAGTAGAATTGTCACCCCTCCCTCAGGCAACATCTCTTCTAGTTACAACCGATCAAAAATAGAAAGCATCACCAAGTAATGATGATTCCTAAGCAC
>WURT03325827.1:7871-24401 GCA_009936505.3 Holothuria glaberrima | reverse complement strand
AAAGATGCCACCCTGTCTATAAAATAAGACCCTACATGGTTAAGAGCACGTTAGAGAACAAGCATAACTTTGGTAGGTACTCAGGAACAAAAATAATGAGAAAAACATTAACGTCTGAACAGCTCTTCAAGTAGGGAGATTAGTGCAGATACACATGTGTAGGTTAGGTTCTCTTTGTACATATGTGCTACACGTTAGGTAATGGCAAAAGTGCCAAGACATGATGAAGAAAATGACATCGTAAAGAAAAAGTTCCCACCTAAAGCTTCCAAATGTATCGCAGGTTGGTATTTAAGTGTCTTTTGCTCATGCCCTGTAAATGCTTTTGGCATTCTTGACCACTTGGAGTACCATCGATGCTTTTCAATTAACGATCCTGCTTCGTTAAAGTAAGGTAGAGTCCCCAGTACTGTAGTTGTACGGAAGTGTATGCAGAGAGCAGTAGCTCACTTGTTTGATCAAACCATAAAGTGCTGGCTGAAATTCCTTCCATTGGGGAGTCTAATACTTAGTTTAATCGTTGCCTTAGCCAAAAACTATCAATCTTTATTGTCACTGGTTTATTCAATTTTTTTTCCATCCATCGTAAATTGTTACGGGGAAAATTTTGATCGAAATCGTGTAGTGTAGTGTACGTGCTAAATGCGATGTCAAGTACCATGACATTGTGCATGCTCTCCGGCTTTAGGATTTACAAGCTGGTCGATGACACAGCTCAACTATATGCAGTATATTGCTAGTGTAATGAGATGCCGTATTGTTATGTAACATTGCATGGACAGACCAGGGAGATGCTATTGGACAGCCGGTTGGGTCACAAACACAAACTTTATTTTTTCACAGTCATATAGCAAGATTTCGGGAGAGTTTTGTGGTTTAATTTGACATTTATGTGCGGGAAATGTTTCTGTGATTTTTAGATTGATTGCATCATGCACCTGGCGCTTTTTTAGCTCCAGAGAAACACTTACTTTTTCGTTTCTCAGGAGCAGTCGGGCTGTCTCTGCTTTTGCGCCAGAGCGCCAGACTATTTTCGAGCCCTGAGTTACAAATAAACTTGGATTTGACAAAAAACAGTGCCATTTGCAGCCATCTCTGACAAAGAAAACTCATATTTTCCTGACCTTGTGCAGAACCAACCAGTTTTAATCTGACAACTCATTTTCAAATTAAAATTTAATGGGAAACATATTTTTCACCAAAATCAAATTGTGCTATGCATACTTGGAAATTCTTATTTGAAAGTAAGAATTTCCAAGTATGCATAGCAATGCTTTTACTTGCAGGGCCTAGGGAAACTGCATTTCAGGCCCATGTACCCCTCCCTATGCCAGTAATCATTGTCTGGGGCCTTCAAACATTTCCGTTTATCACAAAGGGGCCGTGGATAGAAAAAGGTTGAGAACCTGGGCTTTAATACATTGCCATGGTAATGTGTTGCTTACCCTGTGCCATGGTGTACCAGTGACACAGTGTCATGGTGTAGCTGTGACACACCACTGTGGTATAGCTGTTATACTGTGCCATGGTGTACCTGTGATACTGTGCCTTGCTGTACCTGTGACACCACTGCAGTATAGCTGTGATACTTTGACATGGTATACCTGTGGCACTGTGCCATGGTGTACCAGTTACACAGTGTTATGGTGTAGCTGTGACACACTGACACAGTTTCACAACGAAGCTGTCTCTAATACATTTACAGCATCACCTGTTTCTGCCTAAAATAACTTTCTTTTTGATCAGGTCATCCACTATGGCAAGAATCCAGTTCTCATGCATAGGAGGGTAAGAATTGTTTGGAAGGGTGCATGGTGGGAGAGTGATGTAGCATAGCATTTAACAAATGAAACTATCTGAAGTGATGGCTTTCATCACTAGTGAAACCTCCTTTCTCATACTAACCTTGGCTCAAGCTGCAGAAAATATGAAAACGTTCCAGTGTAAATTATAAGTTTTCATCTATTGGACTAAATTTAAGCAAAAAGCAGTGGGTAAAAGATGAAAAATTCCATGAAAACTTGGAAGTGTTTGAAACCTTTTGATTAAATTCTTTTCCATGTATTTCATCTTTGCATAATTAGCATCATTGTCCCTCCTCCCTGGCTGCCTCTCCCCCCTATTCTCCCATCTTGACAAGCTTTAAAGGTATACCGTTATTCAGTGTAGTTTATGTGTGCTCCACAAATTTACTTTTGAGAGGGGTTCCACTGAATTTCTGTTCATACTCTATATTTGAAGTTCAAAGTGTTAGCTTAAAGTAAAGAGGGAAGACGGAAGGCTATAGCTGCCCAAAGACATTACTGTCATTTTGAAGTGTTAGCTTTTCTGGAAAAGCTAATCACATTAACCCTCAGTTGCAAAGCTTTTGAGGTATAGCAACAGACTGATAGTGGTGGTCCCCAATTGGTAGTTCTGCATATGTGGATGTGTTGCAGAAATAAGTTTTTAAACTTTGGCATCATTGCAGTGTATGTCCAAAAAATTCTTGGACAATTCCCACCCAGAAAATTCCTCCCTACCCCCCATCCCTGAACAGCTTCCCCTCAGACAGGTATCCCTCAGCAGGCAAATCCCGTGCAGCCATGCCCCACCCCTGACAATTGCCGCCGGGATATTTCCACCCTATACAATTTTGAACTCTCTGGTGAGAGAAGTCCTCTTAGGTGAAGTTGTCCAAAGTGGGAATTGTGTGGATGAGAATTCCAGGTGAAAGTTATGTGGGGAATGTTTTATGGAAGAATTATCCTGGTGGGAGTTGTGTATAGTGGGAGGGGAGGGAGGGGGTCATTCTGTCATGTGGTATTTTCACATAGCTGTTAGTGGTTTCAAATGTAGTTTGACATTTTAGTTAAGGGATGGCTGTGTTTGAGCAAAATTGAACTTACAGCAAGCAGACCTGTCTGGTGTATTTTATTTGGTTGTCAGCACACTTCCATATTGTTTCCAACTTACTGTGAAAAGATGGGCTAGCTTTAGTCATGGAAGCACTACCTCTAGGATAGTACTTCCATACTTTAATTACATCTAGTGTTTAGCATAGTGCATTAGCACACTACAAAAGCATTTAGCCAATAAGACTAGTAATGATTTTGACATTGGAATAGAAAGTTGTAGTCTCTGCACTAGTAAGTAGACCTAAAAGTAGCAGCATTACCTTCTGTAGTTAAATTACAAAGTAAAAACCAGCATGTGTTGTTCATTTGACCATTGTATATGTCTTGCAAATGTAATAACTCAAAACACTGCCTTGCCTTGATATCAGTGTGATAAGAACAGTTTTATTGTGCATATATTGTTGTGATGAGAATAGATTTAGTTGACAGACATTAATTGTTCTTGTCTGCTGAATTCAGTTTCCCTTTCCACTCATACCTATTCTTCATGCAATCAACTTCAAAAATTCACTTCCTGAATGAGTTAAGAAAATAGGTTCTTGGTGCTCATACCTAATATCTCTGTAATACTGCACTACCGATAATTGTAAACATGATTCAAAATTTAACATTTGGTGCATGACAAATTGTTCTACCCTTATTCTTTGTCTCGGAAATATTAAAAGTATGAAGATGCCTTGAACCGCATAGAAAGTGCTTGAAATCAGTTGTGCTGGCCATTATATACAGGCATGTTGTGTTCACCTAACATTTGTTGTGAATTTACTAAATTGGTCAGGCATGATTCTGACTTAATGATTTTCCTTTATGCAAAATGTCATACCCACTGACTTTCCATGTGAACATCTAAATCCCTTCTGTTTAGTCTGATAATCAAAATGCATTCTTTCAGAGAACTACCCTTGCCTAACAGTAAATTATCATAGTAATTACATGTGTTTCATAGCTGAAGATTGTTAAGTGCCTGTGTAATGATAAAGATAGTGGAGTTAGTGGAGTTAGAGTCTAAGAATAAAATAAAATGCAAAGCTGTCACTGAAGCTCTGCTTTGTGATGTTGTGTTGGTTCATGTTAAAGTTTGGCTCAAGTCTTTGTGACCAAGACAGGTTTTGTGAGGGAGTTGTCAGACAACTGAAGTTTTCAGTTCATCATGTGAATTGTGAAAAACTTTTGTGTTTTTCTGAGAGTCTTAGTGTTGTTATGTAAATTTGTATATGGTTATCAGCTTGGAACTTAGTTGCATTTTTAGTACTACTACCTCATTGAAGGTATTAGAGTAATAATAACACAGGTATTGTAATAAACATGGATATATTTTCAAGAGATTTAACAACATCACTGCTTCTGTTTTTATATCAGGATGGAGGCATGGCTGATGTTATTCCTGCTCTTCTCTTTACTGAGAGTCGTGCTGCAGCATCAAGAAACTGGAGACTGCATGCAGATATCCTTGATAAATATAGCTGCCTCACCAAGTGCCTAACGAGTGACCAGGTCTATCAGAAGTTTGTTCCAATAGTGTTTCACTGTATTACCTCACATGTGAGTATTTTACATGTTATTGAAGGGATGCAATGATGAAAATAATGAGAGTGAGACAGGAAGATATTGCTACTAGTGTAGATCCCTTTCAGTTTTGATCCTGAACATGTATAATGGTGAATATATATGTGTACTACCACAGCACCTTTTAACAGGTGGTGTGGCCGAGTGGATAAAGGCGATGGCACTTGAAGCGATGAAGCCTAGCAACCGGGAGGTTCAAGGTTCAATCCCTGGCCGGGTCAAAGTAAGGTGGGTTTTTCATCCAAGAGAAATCTATGGTTTTCCCATCTGAACTGGCCTTTGATAAGTAACCAAGTTTGATGTAAGTTGTTGAATTGGCTGCCATCTGACGTGAAGTTGTAATTCATGAGTTGTATGCTTCCTCTAAATTCGTGGTGGCTGAATTTACCCTTGTATACAATACCGTCAACATCAGTCTTATTTCACCAGGATTTTTGGGCTGAAAGTGTTGCCACTTTTTGTACATGGACATTGTCAAAGATCTGTCTGTGATGTTAACTCACCTGTGTTTGGCCATTAGTCATGTTTTGCAAAGAGGTTAGCAACAAGCCTTATGAAGGTTCTTACATTGTAGCTCAGTTTCTCAGGTTACTCGACTTTCTTGGTAAAGTCTTTGTAAGCAAAACTTGCTTGAAAAATCTCACCCAAGTTGAAAATGTTCTTGAAATGCTTGTGTTTATGACTTAAGAGATCTTCGGTTGAATAGCTATCCTTATGAACTGGGTGGGGGTGGGAGAGGAGAGGGAGGGTGGGGGAGTGGTAAGATGTTAGATGAGGGTGAGGTACAGGGAGGAGAAAGACAAAGAAGGAGGGAGTGGTGGTTACTAATTACAAGATGTTCCAGTTGCTGCTCTATGTTTCATTAAATAACTCCTTTATCAAGCTTTTATTTGTTTTCGTTAACAGAAACCATTGCCAGTTCACCTTGCTGCTTGTCGTACTATTTGCGTATTCATTAAACATAACAAGAAACAAGAACAAAGGCAAGAACTATGTAGCAGGTTAATAGAAGGTAAGTTTTTTGTTTATTAGGAGACAGGTTATGATGATTTAATATTCAGAGATACATGATTTAATAAACGGGATGCATAGCACCCTGAGCTGTGAAGTAACCACTGATTGTTTCCATACTGTAAAGGTTCATGTCAGGTGGCTCACTAATTGTACAGTTTTCATTCACATTTCTATTTTGTAAGTAGAAATTTGCTTCAGACTGGAAAACTTAAAGTGCAGATGAATAAATTTTTTATTTATCTGACCAAAGTTTGAAACCAGAGCACAATTTTTGGGGTCTTTTGCTTTTCAGAGGGGCTCTTGTCAAACTCTTTGGGAAAAAATTCTCCACTGCTTAAAATGTATATGGGGTCCTTTGGGGTCCACACAGGCTGTTGTTATTGTCTCTTGTTCATAAATGTCTAGTGCAGAAGGGAGGCAATTTTTGTAATTTGGCTTTCTGTCATTCTCAACAACTTTCACTGGAAAGGGGGGGGGGGCATTATTCTTTCTGCAGGGGGAATTGCCTGTTAACCACTTATATCAACAATTTGCATTGCTAATATTTTCACTAGCAGTATTTTTTTATGTAACACTTAACTGAATTCAATGTATTGATTCGTAGTTTCTCTACTCTTATGCAGAGTGTCGCAACCACCAGAGCAGTCGTTACCGCCGCTTATTCTTAGATGTTTGCATATATCTCATGGAGATCTTTTCAAAGTCTTTCTTTAATGAACATTTCTTTGAGAAAGTTCTTGAATTAGCTGAGGATCCCATTCCAAATGTCAGGTGAGTTTAAAAAGATATCTCTGTCTTCTCATCTGCTAATCAAGTTTCTATAATCTTTAGATCTTCAGATGAAGCCATACAAGACTTCTGGCATCCAGTGCATACCACCCTCCATCCCCACTACTTAAACAGTTAACAAAATCATAAGGTCAGCAAGTTTAGTACATAAGAATTTCAGGGTGTGCGGGTGTAAAATGAGTCCATTCAGTCAAGTAATGTACCATTTGACATCTAAGAATTATCAAAATAGTAAAATTGTGTAGAAAGCAGGAGGTGAGGGGGGGGGGAGGTGGGATCCTCTCCCCCAGGCCATTATTTTGGAATCCCCGATTTGAAATCATGGCTAAACCCCTGCAGCTAAAGCATATCCTGAGCATGGCAGCTGCTATTTGTTGTGTTCCTTAGGTATCAATCCACACTGGTAGTATCCTTGAAGAAGACTTGTAACATTTCATATTTCTTTGGCTACAGGTTACGGTGTTGTTCCTTATTGCCAATGCTGAAGGCTCAATTAAAACTGCCCAAAGACCGACAATTACTTCAACAACTGGACCTAGTTGTAAGGAAGCTGCTTGTGGTGGAGAAGGACAGAGACGTCACCTCTGCCATCAGACAGGTAAAGCTTCCTCTCCACCCGGGATGGGTACCAAAATAACTTAAAATGGCCCCAACCATTAAGGGAAGTTATATATGGGGCTGCAGACCTGATTATTATTTTGTGCAAAGTGTGTCATATTGTAAGTGTGTAAATAAAACTGGTGTGCCTAATTACTACCAAGGTTTGATTACAGGGTATCCTGGGGGTATTGTTTGAAAAATTTGTTGTTGAGAGATGGCATATTTTTAGGGCAAACATTTCAAAAATAAATAGTTGATTATGGTACTGATAGAGCTAAGTTTCTCACAGTGTTTAGAAATGTACAGTGACTGTAAAGGAGTGTTGTTCAATTGCCTCCATGAAGATACATTTCTCTCCAAAAGGCATCAGATATTCCACTGTTAATTCAGAATACATGATTTTAAATATATACATGTGGGTCAAAGGTCTAAGCTATTTTTTCTCTTTTTCCTGACAGATTATGATGCCCATGCAAAATTTTGTATAAAAATTAACCAGTGTGTTTGATATGTCAGCATTTTATTTTCATTCACTGATGCTCAGAAGGAAACAAAACAAAAAGAGAGTTTCATTGTATTCTGAAATTGATATAAAAAAGACAATCAAATCTCTACTATAATGGAAAAGAATCAGTATAAATAATTGTAAAAGTAGGCCTTAAGTAGTGCAAAGTGCAGCTTATATTGCATCATTAAGCTCCTAAAATGCAAGAGCATCCATGGTCCTGGACCTTGGCTGTTTGGCATTGTGATACTCTCCTGTGCATGTTTACCATATGCACATGCTTCACATTTAGTAATCAGTCAAGTGATTTGCTATTGGGTACTTTGAGACAATAAAATATCTCTTAGATGAAAGACTTAATACAGAGAGATTCTTGCAAAATTTGTTTATGGGTGGTGACTTCAAAATTCCAGAATATGTACAAGAATTGCAGACATAACACATTCCTTATTTATGACCATTTTTGGTTCCTTGCTTTAGCAAAGGAACCTATGTAGTCAGGTGTGTGTGCGTGTGTGTGTGTGGTGTGTCTGCGACACTTGCTTGGGTACGCTGTAACTCAACAAGGGAAAGCTGGACAAAGCTTAAACTTGGTGTATAGATCTGCCATAGTGAGAAAGTGTGCCCTATTGTTTTCTGGAGGTCAAAGGTCTTCTGGGGTCACCGGGGGTCAAAGACTAAAAATATTAACATGGTATCTCAAGGTGGGAAACTTGGAAAGATTTTGTAAGTGGTGTGTGGATGTGTTATGGTGGGAAGATGCAACCTGTTGTTTTTGTTGGAGGTTAAAGGTCATCTGGGGTCACCAGGGTCAAACACTGCATTTGTGGTGAGAAGATGAAGCCTGTTGTTTTTGACTCTGGTGACTGCTAGATGACCTTCAAAGTTGATGGCAGTTAATGTTGACTCCATATACCAAGTTTCCTTTGACCCAGAGGTCAAAGGTCATCTGGGGTCTTTAGGAGTCAAAAACGGAGTTTTGTGAACACGATATCTCAAGGTAGGAAACTTGGATAGATTTCATACTTGGTATGTGAGTGCATTTTGGTGAGAAGGTAAATCCTATTGTTTTTGTTGGAGGTCAAAAGTCATCTTAGTTCAGCGGCGTTTAAACACTGAAAACTTGTTGAAGGCCACCTGGAGGTTATCAGAGGTCAAGTTATGGACTTACAGGAAACTTGGTATATGTAGTCAAAATTAACTGCCATCAATTTTGAAGGTCATCTAGCAGTCACCAGAGTCACAGGCAAACTTCACGTTAGCTAATAATTTGTTTGTATGTACATGGCTCAGTTTCATTACATTCAGCAAGGAACCATAGTGCCCTTTGGGCTCTTGTTAGTGTAATTTTTTTCTTGTTTACAAGTATTTACATATGTTGCTACTGCTATTACACTGCATGTTATGATGCATGTTTAGTGAAACTATGTAAGATTTGTAATAACAAGATAAAGGATTGATTGAAGTGATTGTCTTTAATTATTCATATTTTTACTCTTAGGCTGCCATGGACATGGACAAAATCCAAGTGGCTGTTCAGTCGGTGAGTTGTTTTTAACTGACTGCTTTTGCAGAGTGGGAGACAACCACTTAAGTTTCCATTTTCTTGTGATAAACAAGAGATCTGTTTATATCCACTCATTTTCAATTTTATTTCACTTAGTTGTGAAGTTCCCCTTCCCACTGTTAATTCATAGCTCAAACCGATTCATTTTGTATGTAGAAACTTGATAATGTTGATTGTGGTAACTTCTTGAAAAGACATTAAAAATTTGCAGTCAGTGACTACTTGTTTGAATATGACAGTGAAAACTTTTAAAATAACCAAAGTTCATTTCATCTTTTGTTTCTTCAGTTTTGTAATTAAGGATTTTAAAACATGTGTTAAATAGGGATTGCAACCATTCCTCAAACAATTTGAAGATGTAATTTTACAATGATGTGTGTATTTTACTTCTCTTGGAACCTTCCATTTCTTTTCTTTGTCTAGCTGACTACAAGACAGTACTTTGAGGAAGACTTTTTAGATCAAAAGAAGGAAGAGGAAGAGAGATTACTTCTTTTAGCTGAACAGAAAGAGAAACAACAAAATCATAAAGAAACAACTACAGCACCACCATCCTCTGCTAAATCTCTACCAGAAAGGAGAAGAAATGATGTCAAAGGTGAAAAGAGTGAGAGGAATATTGGTTCAGCAAGGTCCACCACAAGTAATTCAACAAAGAAAGGTATTGTCAAACACTAAAGCATTGTTTTACTAAAAGCTGTGAGTGATTTTGGTAAAAAGGGTATAGATAATGATACTAACAGATATGTGTAAACTATGCAGAATCCCCATAAGGTGATACAAGGTTCCCATTGGAAAGCTAAGATAAGAGTGGAAAAAGACAGTAAGATCAAATTAATTTAAATTGGAGAAAATATTGTGGAAAAGTGCATGGTTCCATAACCTGCAAAACAAATGACAAGATGTTCTTAGCCAAGCTAAGTGAAGGGAAAACAATGATGTGTTTCATGCTCATGTTAGATTATCCTCTTTGTGATGGGTTCTTGTTAACAAAAATAGTGTATACTTTTTGGTCTCATTAATCAAAAGCGTCATTTTTCCTTTGATGAATATATTAATAGTGTAGCTGTCATCAGTACAGAAAATCCTTCTAAGAATGGTGGCAGTACATTTGAAGCTTGATTGTTGGAGATATAACACCTGTGGATTTATCATCAGCCAATCATAGTGTGTGAACAGGAGATCTTGGCCACTAGATTAAATTCACACTCATGTCCAAACTTTCCAAACACTATGGTCAAATTTATTAAGGTCTGCTTTTTTTATATAAATTTATTAAGGTCTAATCATTAGAGCAATGAAGTTTGCACAGCCAAATGACCACTCTATACCTAAATGGTCATTTTGTATTTTTTAAATAAGGTCAAATTGGTATGAACACTTGGCTATAAAAACTGCCAAATGTAGTAATACAGGTAACTGCTAACTATTTAGCAGAACTAATTTTACAACCTTACTATGTTTTCTAAAAGGTACTTACAGTGTGTACCATACTCATCAATCTGTCCTCTCTCCACAGTGAGTCGACTCAAAGCAGTATCTGCAGGTGGGAGGAGGACAGTGACTTCTCCTACTGGACCTCCATCTCATACAGCTAGTAGAGGTAAGCATCCATCTTCATCAGCTTTTGTCTGGTCATCATAATATTTTTTGAGATAGTGCTTTTCATTAGCTGTAGGTCCAAATTGCTTTTCAAATATCACCATTGATCAAAGATAATTTGTCGTAGAGACCATTGCCCTAGGCAGATGCAGTTAATATCGAATAACATGTTACCTCACAGGTACCCTGGGTTCATCATATTAATAGTTATACTGTTGACAATCTACTTGAATGCAATTAAAGATGGAACAAATGTCATCTTGATTAGTAAGTGGTTGTTAGATATGACATTGAACACCCTTGTGTCCTGTTTATGTAATATCATTTTCAGCCCAAACTGGGCAGTTTCTTTTGTTCAGTAAATGACCCAAACATGTCTTCTTCATGTACAATACCATGCAGTGTTTTACTCCTAGACAAATGGAATCACAGGGAACTTTGCAAAAAGCAGTGGCTTCTTATCACAAGGTAGTCATATGATGAACTGTCTCAAAACAAAGCAAAATGTTTTCAAGATCTTTAAGCCATGCTTATTTTAGTAGAGAAAATATGTCACCTAAACTAGTGTTTTCATCATGCCAACAAGGATGTGTCAGTAGCTTTGTTGGACTGTTTTAGTCATTATATTACCCTCATTAATTGTGGCTTTGCGTAGCACACAGCATTAAATGGATTTACCTCCCCACAACTTTCTGGGTTTATTGTCTGTTCAAATGTGTTTGGTTTAAATCTCTGCATCCTATGTCATTCCCTCTCTAAAATATGCAGTCTGAAAGTTTTCTTGAAAAGGACAGGTGTTACTAGTGCTTTGCTGTTCCATATGTTTGTATAACAATACAGTGTGTATGTTTCATAAAAGGCTTGCTGTATTGAAGCATCATGTAAGAGGCAAAGGGGCCATTGTTACTAATGTTTAGCGATGACGGCTGATATCGATTGCTTAACCTCGAGCCCATTACAATTTAGTGATCTCTTTTTCAGAATAAATTACGCTGAACTTTAGTGACTAAACTTTGTACATCAAAGTTGGGTCTCTTGCAATGGGTGTTAGCATTGACTGTTATTGTGAATGCAAAGAAGTATGATCATCCCTATCGCAATAAGCAATAAATCATTGCTAACATTATTAAGAATGATTTGTATTAGTGAGTGGTGAAAGAATCATTGTTAAAATTATTGAAAGTGGAAACAGCCCAAAAATCTAGGTTAGAGGCCTCTATTGCTTGTAGTATGCTTGGCTTCATGGTTTTTATGTTTGAGGAAGAGTGTGCTAATCAGTACCCAATGGTAAATTTGTAATGCTTCCATCATTTTGCAAAGGTTATTATCATGGCTGTACGGGCCAGGGGGGAGGGTGGCCCCCAAAATATCAGAAACATGACTAACTTGGGCATATATTTTGTCTCAGTCGGGCAGAAAATCGGATAACTAAATTCTGTACTCCAGACACTGGAGTCTGGCAAAAGTTACTACCCTCCCTGAGAAAAACAATCACATATAGCTATGGTTATTATTAAATGGCTGCAAAGGTTAATCTTATTGAAACCTCGAGATTCAGATAAAAACCTCAGTAAGTTAGTCTTTAGAGATTGTTTGTAATGAAATAACTAAGCCTCTTTTGGAAATTGATCAGTTATATTCCTTGACAACCTTTTTTGTCTCTGATAATACATCAAATTCACTGTCTTTATCTCAAGTTACTTTTGCTACAAAAAAAAATCATATCATTCCATAACTGGAGAAAAAGATGACAAAACAATTACACAAGTATTTTCCGGCGTATTCATGTATTATTCACATCTTCACATGTTCATGCTTTCTTCAAGTCTTCTGTGTATTATGTCATACAATCTTTCACTTTAAGCTGCCAGCAAATCAATCAAGTCTAAGAAAGCGGACAGTGTCAATGACTCCAATGCTTCTACACCAACCAGAATTCCTTCCAAGGCTGGTAAGAAGTCCCCTCTATCTATCTCAGAGCCAAATAACAACACCAAACCTGGTGTGAGGTAAGTCATCATCAGAGGGAGGAATGAATTGTATCTGTCTCTTTCTGTTGTGCTGTAGCAAAAATAGCACGTCCCTTGTTGCTGCTGTGTGCACTTACATTGATCATTGCAAGCATCTTATACTTATTCTCTTGTTGGACATAGTGTTCTGCATAGAGATGAGTAACTATCTAAATATCTACAAAATTTCTTTGTTCCTTTTTGTCACAAAAATTTTTTTTTGTTTTGTTATGGTCAGAAGTGTATCAAAAGTCTAACTACATTTTTCATGTCCTGTTTACAAGTGCTTTCTTGTTGTACCACTTTGTCTGTGAACTTGTTAAGATGTGTCTTCATAGTTCTGTTATAACAGCTGAACTACCTTAAACTTTTTAAAGAGATTGCCAACAGTGAAGGAAAGAAAATATTATCTTCTCAGTATGAGGAGAGAACCTTTGCACTTTGTAAGAATATTGAAGTGGAAAAGCATTTCTCACCCCCTAACATTTTTATTAACTTTCATCTGTATGAGTGCATACTGCACAAATAGCCATCCCATTTAGTTGTTAGTGTAACTTAATAGAACTAAAGATTGCATCATAGTAATATCTTAATCATCAAAAAATGTGAAAGATAGACTTTGTCATGTTTATTCAAAAAATGTCTTCATTCAAGCATCAACAAAGTCAGAGTGTGAGTAGTAATATTAAAAAGTATCTATGGTAGAATAATGTGTGTGTATTTTGTTGTTAGTACCAATTACTGCCTCTACAAATTGTGTTTGTTGTTAATCTCTGTCACTGCCTACTTTTAGTACTTGATAGCAGTGTTCGTGCTAAGGTGCTCGATTGCGCTATTCCCACACCTGGCTCCCGAAATCCTGCAAAGTTTAAATTTCTATGAGGGATATTTGCTCATTCATTTACTTGCCAATGTGTTCAGGTTAAACCACATATTAACAAAATCCCTCCTTAAAAAATGAAAATCCCTCCTCAAATTTCTTTTTGAAGAACATAATTCTCTTGTTAATTCTGAAGCCTAGTGCTAACACTGCTTGATAGTACTTTCAGTGATACCAACATGCAGCCTAACCATTTGCCTAACCTATTGCTGCCTCATTTCATTTCAAAGCACTTTTTCCATCTCACCTGCCTCTCATTCCTCCTCCTCATCTTCGTCACTGCTCTACAGATGGAGGTCGGATTCTGATGGTATCCTCACAGGTTCCTATATGAGGAATACAACATTGTCCATAGCAGACAGGTTCTTCCCTTTTATTTTCACATCACTTTTGTCTTTGTGTAGCACAAAGCATGAAAAAAAACTTACCTTCCCATCTGCTCACTGGATTAAATGTCAGTTTTGATGTATGTGTCTTAAGTTCTCTTATAATAGATTACAGAAATTGATGTCTAATTTGTCGAAAGTTGTTCTGTAATGTGAAGATGTTGCAATAAAAAAATCATCACAAAGAATGGTATTAACATCTTAAATCTAATACTCTGAAAACTACTTGCTTAACCAAAAAAAAAAAAATAACAATAATAATTAACTAATTACTCCATTACTGAATGAATGTGCTCACATTGTAGATAATTTTGATGGCAACAAATATTTCAGAGGTGACTTTTTGATTAAAGTGTTTGATGAAAAGTAAATTTTGTCAGAACAAGATATGTTTCCAATGCCATTCTACCCTAGGACACATAGCTGGAGGGGTTGGGGTTGTGGGGACTACAACCACCTTCCCCCACTCCCTCTGTAATTTACAGTTTGAGGTATATCCAAAATCATCCCCCACCCCCAATCTAAGAAACCTTCCAATGGAAAGGTTCCTCCCTAAGCCTTCGGAGATGAACAGATTTCTCCAGTAAAGAAGGTGGAAAATCTGTGTGTAAACTATGTCACACATGATTTAAGTTGATGGACTACTTTGTAATACATGGATTTCGTTATAATGTATGTTTTTATCCTGGAACTGGAATATTTTAGTTATAACATATGATCAACACCCACCATTATGCATACTGCTTGACAGTATGTAGCTGCCATTTTGTATGAAGATGGCAGTTACAGAAAATCAGAAAAGCTTGAGAATTTATCATCATATGATTTGGTAATGCTGTATTATATACTTGGTATCTTCAACCAGTATGATAAAACTGTTTTGGGGTTTTTTGCCTTCAGATTAAAGAAGAGAGAGTCGGCTAATGCTTCCAGTGCAGAGATAAGGAGATCATCCTCAGGGAATGTTGCAAATGGTATGTAAGAGAGGATATGCAAACATGATACTTAAAATGGTACAATGGTTTTTTTTCTAGAAGTGTTATCCTAAGGAGACAAATCATGACAGTTGTAAGCTAGAAGGGAAGTTAATTTCAAAAAAGTGTCACAAATTTGATATTTCATCTGTGATATGTAAAAGATGACATATTCTTAACTGAGATTTTATAGTGTAATATTTTCCCCACAATGAAATTTTGGTCTTGATCCTCCCTTTGGATAGGTATCAATATTTGCATATTGTAGTGGTAAATTGACTGAGGATCTGTGTTTGTTGTTAGACACTATTTTATGACAATGTGTAGATGCTCTTGGAAATAGTGCAAGGGTATGTTTATGGACTTAAGTTAAGAATTCAATACAATTTGTTGTTCGAAATTGTTATCAACTATGAGGGCTTATGTCAGTCCTAATGTTATTTTTCTTGTGTACAATTTTCTATGTGATCCAACTAAGTTTGTGCATCATAATTGTGTTGACAGTGGTGGGCTGGGTAACCAAGACTGGAGTTCCACAGGGTTGTTGCTTGTCTCCATTATTTTTTTGCAATTTATACTGTTTCCATAAGTTCTCAGCATGATGTTTATTTTCTGCTGCAAGTACATACCTGCTAACTCTACCAATAAAAGCAGTAAAATACGACTTTTAGAGATTTGAACTGGCTACCGATTTTTTACTCTAATCTACTGATTTTTGGCAAACTTGCCATAAAATTTATTGAAAGTATGATTTAAGTTACACTTTTAAGGTGTGTTTTGCGTAATTCACCTGAAAACAGCTTAGAAAATGTTGACAAAAATATGATTCATCGATTGAGCTTGAGCTGAGAAATATGGATCAAAATTACGGGTGTACGGTGTTCTGCAGTATAGACCTTATGCGTATCATGTCACAACGCGAAAAGTACGCTCTTCTATGGAGGAACATGTGTATCATTGCAAGTTACACCAGCAAATGCAGACAGCTGATTCGTCAACCAATGGGATACTCACGTAAGTCTACTGCACGCGCGGCGAATTCTACTGTGTGCAGCCACGTGCTCATTGTTTTCCTCCAAACATGACGTCAGTGTGACGTCAATGCATAAGGTCTGTATTGTTAAGTACGGCACAAATGTGCTTGGCAATATGTGCGTATTGGATTTCTATATGGTTATTCCAACAAGATAGTTCATAAAATACATAATAATACGCATCTTTTTGCATACAAAATATGGTATAAAGTATGCACCAGATCACAGATTTTCACATTAAAAAACAAAAAATCTTCACACCGTGGGAGGGGGACACCCCCTCCCATACCCTCCCATACCCTCGCACGCAAGCGCGCTTGGACTCGGTTGCTCTGCTCCCTAGCAAAATCTACCACTTTACCACTTTCAGATGTTGGCAAAGTATGCAATTATTGATTTGTGTAACAATAAGATTCTGCTGTTAGTCACTAACTTCTATGCAGCAATTGAACTTTCTATTGGTTGGTGTAGAGATAATCACTTGTTCATCATTAGTATGAAAACAAAGGAATTGTTGCCTTAAGGTCAGTTCAGTATCACAATTGTTACTGGCAGTAATCCTGTTGAGATTAAGTTAGATCAGATTTAATGACACATCAACACAAATGTGTGACATAGTGTCACCTAGATAAAAAAGTAAAGTTTAAAAATGGTTTCAGATATGGTTCAGGTTCAAGTTCGGTTTCAAATACAGTTCAAATATGGTG